>JAULJZ010072720.1:0-13013 GCA_032270985.1 Heliamphora pulchella | reverse complement strand
AGAATTGAAAAGAGGTAACTCTTCTCTAGGAGCCTATACTAAGATATTGTCCATTTTGCGTTACAAAATACGCGTTG
This sequence comes from Heliamphora pulchella, assembly GCA_032270985.1. Taxonomy (NCBI): domain Eukaryota; kingdom Viridiplantae; phylum Streptophyta; class Magnoliopsida; order Ericales; family Sarraceniaceae; genus Heliamphora; species Heliamphora pulchella. Next base: position 12,936 of record JAULJZ010072720.1, on the reverse strand, counting down.
TTCTTCCACTTAAGAAAATGTCTCTTGGTAAGTTGAGAATTGTTAAAAATTTTGCCCTTGGTAATATTCGCTTTTTGTTTGGCAAATCTATGAGTATTTAAATTATTTGTTTTATTTATTGATATTTTGACGCTTGACTTTTCGAGTTTTGAATTTAATATTGCAGAACCGCGCAAAATGAGCAGAAAACATCAAAAAGTAGTCCGCGGTGTCAGACCACCCGACAGACCGCTTGAGCAGTCCATCGAGCGGTCCATTGCACCTCTCGGTATCTCAGACTCTGTAACAAATTACTGCAAGCAGGCCTTCATTGCTCGAGCGGTGAAAAGACCGCTCGAACGGTCCGTACACGCGACAGATTATAAAGTGTGGCAGCAGCTAGGTTTTTGGACAGACGACTATAAATAGGACAGCAATGGTTACATATTAGTTAGCCTTATTATTATATTCAGAATCCCTAACTACCAGAAAGCTTCTTACATTATTTTATATACTCGCAAGCTAGTCTACAACTAGATGAATATTTAGCTTTCGCGCCCACGCAATTTAGTTTATCATCAAGGATTCAAACTTTCAACGATCTGTTCGTGTTCGTAGAGTTGCTTGAGCCGAGATGTTCTAACTGAATGATGTGAAACTCGTATCCCTTATATTACCCCCCAACATGTACGACCACGTAGTGGAGTTAGGATTTGTTGGTATTTTGCATTAAAATCGTTTAGGACTTTTTGATATAGTGCAGGAGTGACAGAATAATTATATCCAATTGTCTTGAGAATCATGCCACACCTGATTTCTAACAAAACCGATCATGTATAGCTCGAAGCGAAAAGTTACTGGTTTGATTTTTCCCTCAATGAAGAAGACATTTCCAATTTTCAAGTGTTTCGATGAAATAATGAAACTGAATTTGCATGAAAAACGAATAAAGACTAAACTGAATTTAAAGGAAATTTCTATGGAAGTGATTAGAACATAAATTGAGACTAGATTATAGAGAATGAATAAAATTTGAAATAAAGTTTGGATAAAATTTTATTGCAAATCGGCTAGAACACAAACTAGAGCTAATATTTGAAATTAAAATTTGAAAGAAGAATCTTAAACTAATAACGGAATTTGAAGATATGGAATATGCAAGGTAGAAAAAATAAAAAAGCTTGGAGCTTTGATTTGGAGTTGATGTGTCTTTTCTTTCGGCCTTCGATTCATATTTATAGCCCTTTAAATAACTGTTTACACTACTTGGTTCCATTTTTTTACTTCAACAGCTAGTTCATTTCTTTGACTTATTCTCCTCTTACCATGTATCATTTTCATAACTACTTTCTTTTAAACTATTTTAATATACCTGACACTTATTTAGTCAAAACAACTCTCTCATTTTTCTCTTCAGCCGTCACATTATCCATTTTTTCTTGGGATTTTAAAAAATTCTGTTTCATCTCAATTAATCCCAGTTATGGCTCAAACAGTGTTCTCATAGATGGCACCAAATGAAGAGGGACTACTTCTATGTTGGAGCCACACCAAAATATTATTCGATTTACATCACAGGGCACACATCGCTTTGTTCTTTTACTTTAAAAAAATATCTTTTAGTAGGTTGAGGGTGAAACTCAGTTTATAAAGTAAGTCTAGAGATCCTAATTGTGTAATATGAGATTAATATATCTTAAAAGAATGACAAAGATTAAAAAGGAAAAAAAATCTAAGGAAAATCACTTCCTTAATGGTACTACTGTCTTTCAAGTATTATTCCCATTAAGATGGGCAGAACATCCACATGTACAAAGATAAATGGCTGTCTAGACTAAAAACGCTAAAGGTTTTCTTTCCACCACTGCTGAGATTAGACATAAGGTAGCTACCTTGTTGAATCAAACTGGTAATTAGAGAATAGAATTTGTAAAGCAGCATTTCTTTGCAGAAGATGCTAAGCAAATCTTGGCCACCCCGCTTTGTGAAAGACCAACAATGGACAAGTTGATCTGGCACGTTACCAAAGATGGGCACTTCTCAGTACACTCGGGGGTATGTGTGGTGAAAGACTTTGTATTGAAAAAAGAATCTAAGAGATTAGATGACTCCAACTATTATAATAGAAAAAGTTGATGGCTTAAATTATGGAATCTCCATATGCCAAAGTGAAAGTTTTATCATTTAGAGAGCATATTGTGGAGCTCTACCTTCCACAGAAAGATTACCACAAAAACATGTCCCAATCCAATACTTCTATGCTCGGTGCGAAAAATATGGCAAAACTATTGGGCACGCTCTCATGGCATGCTCAATGGTTGTCAATCAAACAACTAAATTATAAATAAATGTGTGAACAAAAAGTCAAGGTTATCAATCAAGATCTTAATGCACGTATCAGATTCTATTCATTTGACACTTTTTATAGAGTAAGTGCCATCAAAATGTTAAAATTGTAGTTTTAAGCAAACTCTCTATTTGGCCAAAAATTTATAATTTTAATAAATATTCATAACTCATTTTTAAAATTATAATCAAATTTTTTTGAAAGTACAATTCAAAAATTCAACTAAACAAGAGGCCGTACCATCAACCATATGAAGAAGAACCCAACTCTCAAAACCTTAAAACTAATTAACATGGCTGGCCAAATAATACTAAACCATGCCATTATTACTTACAGCTTTAGCCCGTTATGTCTAAATAAATCCATTTCCACAAATTATGACCTGGAAGTTCACTAGTTTCTTATGACGTGGCAGTCCTTGCCATTAACTTTGTGATATTAATTAAAAAAAAAAAAAAGTGGTCAGAATTGTCAATATTTGATTGATGATCGTTGTACATGCTCCAGAAAAATGTCATCACGGATCTGTTGGCAAAATTGAAAAAGGGAGAAATGGTTGTTCAAGTTGAACCTCAAAAGTCAAACTCCTCCTTTCCTTGGTAACAGCTGATAATTTTTGTTTTTGTAGTTTCTTTTTTTCACTATTTTGTGAATAATTTTAAATTTTTATTCAAATATTTTATTTTCTCGATTTTGTTTAACGAGCATAATCTAAAAATAAACATACATACATGGGTCTCGCTAACAGGTGCCCCTGGGGCACAAGTTTAGATGCAATAAATATATTTAAATCTATTAGTTATGTTTATGGGTACTCACAAATCATTACTTTTCACCACTATTTTTTAAACTATATCTAAATTCATTAGTTGTGTTTATGGGTACTCACAAATCATTATTAATAAATGTTGAAATGAATAACAAAAAGTATAATTAAAGTATTTAAAAAACCCTAAACTTGTGCCATAAACTTGTGTCCCAGGGGCACCTGTTAGTATTTGCCTACATCACTAAGAAAATATACTAAATTGTCTTTAAGGCACTTATTGGTAATAATGTCTTTTCGATTTTTTAGCTAAAAATATTAAAAAGTCAACATTGTCCATTTGACAAAAAGACAAAAATGTTAAAAAGTCAAATTAAGATATAAATTTTTAGAATATTCTATTTAAACTCATACCGCTTTTAAGATATAATAATGCTATCATTCATAATTTATTTACTACCACTACTAATTACATATAATTGTTAATATCAAATACATAGAAGGGTAAAATTGTCTACTTTGAACAAAAAATAAAAAAATTAATTTTTTTTTCAAATGACTAACTTAAAAAAAAATTAGCTTAAAAACTGAATTACCAAACAACCTATTTTGAATTCAATTTTACTTTATGACTAAAATTGCGAAAAAAAAATAAAGAAGATAAACTTTTAAACTAGTTGTCAATCGAGGCCTAAGTGGCTTATTTCGTCTTAAATGATTCTTTTAGAACAACAAAATCTTAATTTACAAATTTTTTTATGAGAAGATAAATCTAAAATATATGTCCATTTAATCTCAATTAAGAAAATAATCACTACATTATCCGTCTCTGTTTTTATGCTAGGCCGGTCTTGACTCAAAGCGAAAGAACAATTGCTTTAGGCCACAAGTTTTCACTAAAATTTAGAGCCTCCAATTTTTCTTTAAGATTTTATTTGAAACTAGTATATGTTGGATTTTTTTATGAATTACTTCTATGTTTAATTTATTTTTTGTCTTTATTTAATTTACAAAAGAACTGAATAAATTAGCAATATTATTCATTAAAAAATATATATTGGATAAAGTTGATTATGCAACTTTGATTTGTAAATTTGCTATAAAAATACCCGAATTAAGGGTATTATTTAAGTGATATTTTGCTATAAATTATTCAACTGTTTTTATTTTGGTATTATAGTTTTTTTATTATGGTTGGAGTTATTTTGGCTGTAAGTTTAATATTATTTAAGCCTCGATTGGTAACAAGTTTAAAATTTAGTTTTTTTGTTTTTTTTGCATTTTTAGTTAAAAAGTTAAATTGGGTTCAAAGTAAGTTGTTTGGTACCTTAGCTTTTAAACTAACTTTTTTAAAATTAGTTATTTAGATAAAAAGCTAATTTTTTTTTGTGTTCAAAGTAAACAATTTTACCCTTCTATACATTTGATATTACCAATTATATGTAGTTGGTAGTGTAAGTAAATAAGTTATGAATAAATAGTATTATTATATTTTAAAAGTAATAAGAATTTAAAAAAAATATTGGAGTTTGTGTTATGAACGGGTTTTTTAGATTTTTTGTTTTTTTTGCTAAACGGGTAATTTTAAATTTTTTTAGCATTTTTAACAAAAAAGTCAAATTTATCAATGAAGGCCTTAGATTGAAGTAACAAGATAAGAAATTTATCATTCTGAACTCTTGTAATAGTTTTTCTTAAAATTGATGTATGTACAAATTATATGACCTCTTTTAAACCCTTTTTCAGATTTTTCACATTTTCTGCTTTTTTATTATATTTGTTGGTACCATGTTATTCTTGATTGGCAACTAAAAATTTTTGGTTTTTTTATTTTATTTTTATTTTTAGGTAAAAATATAGAATAAAAACAATAATTAGGTCGTTTAGTAACTTAAGTTTTTGTTTTTTATATTTTTATTTCAAAGTGAAATGTTGGTCTTCATTCATTCATATTAAAATTGACTTGTAATATGTATAAAAAAACAAAAAAGAAGAAGAAGAAGAAGAAGAAGAAGAAGAAGAATAGTTTTGTCTTTTTTATTGATATTTAATATGTATTGAGATACGAAAAGAAAAAAGTTAATTATTTAACTTTTTAATTTTTAATTTTAAACAAATCGAATTAATAACTCACTTCGTTTTTGTTTTATTGGTTTTTTAGCTAAAAAACAATAAAATTTGTTTTGCCAATCAACGCATAATTTAACATAAGCATCTTTTTATGATTTACTTTGCATTATCATTTCTTTTTTCTAACGTTAATTAAGGAAGTATTATCTGCATGGGTTCAAGAAAGGGGTTGGTTTAAGATTCTGATAGACCGAAATGGGAAAGCACCATGGAGGAGGAAGAGACATAGATTCCATGGACCCCACCCACTTTTTATGGATTGATTATTCGATAGTTTTAGAACATTATGTAACCTTTGTTTAATGATTCTTTTTATTTAAATGATGTAACGAAAAAATATTCTCAGTCCAGTAATATTGACCCTCATTCATTTGATAAATAAGAGACAAAAATTGATGCATTTATGATATATTAAATATTTTTATTGACTAAAAATATTATATAAGTAATATCACATATATTATTTTGAGAATGCATAATAATTAATTTTCTTTCTTATCTAAAAAGGTTGTGAGAATAAAATCTATGCTGGACTGTCGAAAGGAGTAGATAGGATTCATTTATAGCACATCCTTGTCACGCTTAATTCGATAAACCTAGAATCGGTGGTGGACTTGGAATTTAGGTTTCGAGGGGTATCTTTTCTTCATATCTCAATATATTCGAACGAGATTGTATTAAAGGGGTGAAGAAAATTTATCACTAGGACAGATGGATCGAGACCGATCGATCGGTCTGTAAAAGTACTGCAAACTGTCCCGACCGAATGGATAGACAAATTGATCAATCTCAACAACTGATACCAGAACTCTGGGTTTGAAAATTGAAAATGCACATGGAATAAAAAAGAAATATCAAGATTGAAAAGTGCAAATCATTGGACTTTGCCCTTTTGATGATGCAAATTGATGTACTGTACTAGAATGACCAGTTTCTTCATTTAATCAAGAAAAAGTCAAAAAAGATGCCGCAAAATGAATGAAAAATATTAGATCGTAATGCCCTAGGGATCGAAGGATTAAGCCTCGCACTGTCAGTGATATCCAACATCACAAAAGAGAAGACGACAGCAAATTTGTTAAAAACATTGAAAAAGATGTACGAAAAGTCCCCAACATCAAATAAAGTATATCTGATGAAGAAGTTATTTAACTTGAAAATAATAAATGATGCTATCATTACCAAGCATCACGATGACTTCAATGCCATCACCAAGCAGTTAGAATCGGTGGATATTAACTTTGATGATGAAATCAAACCCCTAACTATCTTGTCTAGCCTACTAGAAAGCTGGAATGGCTTGGTTGTGGCAGTGAGTAACTCATCGGGATCAGTAAAGTTGAAACTGGAGAATGTTTGCTGGGTTTATTTTGGGAGAGGAATCACGCGGAAGAACAACAGGTAAAGGGTCGTCATCTGGGTCAGTTCTGAACGCCAATGGTAGAGGGAAAAGAAAGACAAAAGAAATTAGAAGGGCTGAAAAAATCACAAATCCAAGTCACGGGGAAGCGATCAAAAATCTAGTGGATGTTGGAACAGTAGACAGAAGAGTCACTTCAAGAAAAACTGCAAGACTCTCAGAAAATAGCAGGACGACACAAATCAAGAGGGTAAGGCTATGGTAAATGTTGCAGATGAGGAAAACATTGATACTTTGATTTGTACATTAGATTCCAGAACAGAATCTTAGATCGTTGACTGGGAAGCGTCATTCCATGCTTCTTCTTGCATGGATATATTTCACGATTACGTAAAAGGAAATTTCAAGAAGGTATAATTGGGAAATGATGAGGGTTGCAATATAGTTAGAAATGGTGAGGTGCAGATCACACAGGCCAATGGTACAGTATTGAAGTTGAAAAATGTTAGACACGTGCCTAGTCTAACAAGGAATTTAATCTTAGTAAGTCAGCTGGCATAGTCTGGAATTGTGACGTTGTTTGGAAGAAATTCTTAGAAGATGAGCAATGGGTCATTGGTTTTGGCCCGCAAAAAAAAATAGTACTTTGTATGTATCATCGGGTTTTTACAGTAGAATATCAATAGCAGTATCCGGCGTTAATGCCTGTAAGTGGCACAGACGACTTAATCATATGAGCGAGAAGGGAATGAAGGAAATGGTCGAAAAGGAAAGCTACCAGGAATAGAGTCGGTTGATCTGGAATTCTATGAAGATTATGTTTTCGGAAAATAAAGAAAAGTAAGCTTTACAAATGAAGCAAGAACTCTTAAATCAAAACGGCTTGAGCTAGTTCATATTGATTTTTCGGGATCATATTGAGTACGTTAACTTGGTGGCTTATGGTACTTTGTTATTTTCATTAATGATGCCATAAGAAAATTATGAATTTATTTCTGTAAGAACAAATCAAGTGTATTTGGCATATTCAAGAACTGAAAAGCACTAGTTGAGAAAGAAACGGGTCAAAAACTAAAGTGTCAACTGTTCAATGACAGTCAGAGTGTTATACATCTAATAAAGAACTCAGGGTTTCATTAAAGGACCAAGCACATTAACATCAAATATCAATTTATCTAGTCTCACTTAGAAGATGGATAGTTTGTTCTAGAGAAGATTTGCACGAATGAAAATACTGCAGACATGTTTACAACAGTGGTGGCAGGGGATAAACTAAAGAATTGCTCAGCTTTGGTCAGTCTTCAAACATAGAAAAAGGGAGGATGGCTCACACTGACTTTCTTAGTTGGTTTTAACGAGACAATGGTTTCCAGATATCGAAAGGCTTAAAGTAGATTTGCTTCAAGTCGGAGATTGTTGACAAGGTGAAGAAAATCTATCACTGGAACAGACCGATCAGTCGGCCTGCAAAAGTATTACAAGCTGCCCCAGATTGATGGACATATAGATTGATCGATCCCTAACGGTTTGCACACATCTCAACTGATCATTTTGAGTACTATTATACAATTTTAAAAATTTAAAAGATATACAATATAAGTTATAACATTTTTCAATTTTTTGCAGGGGCGATGACCTCTCTTCGTCACCCCTTATATTCAACTCTGCGTAGAACCAAGTTCAAGTCGTTAAAAGAATTTACTTAAAAATCTCGTTTATCCTGACTTAGTGATATCAGAGACTATAAGGGTGTTTGGCAAAACTACCACTAGAAGTTTTTAGTTTTCTTTTACTAATTTTAGTTATAAGTTATAAATTTTTTTCTAACACTTACAATTCTTCTATAGCTTTTAACTACTTTTTTTATTTATTTTAACTATAAGTTATAATATTTACTAAATACTTACAACTTCTGCTACAAGTTAAATTCTATAAACTATTAGTTCAGACATGCAAAACACCACCTATGGTGGATACATACAGATAAATTTGGAATGAATTTTCCTAAAAAATTAATAAGAATGAAGTTTTCTTGGGAGCGTGAATTGAATTGATGGATTGATGCATGTAAATAAATTTGGCCCCATATGTGATAATAATTTACTTGTTTATCTTATTTTATTTATTTTTATTTTTAATAAAAATAATTATTATGTTTTCTAAATATTGTACTTTTTGAATTCATCCCATCAATTCCAACCGGAATAGTAAAATTTATTTCCTAAAACACAAAAAAAAAGGATTCATAAATGGCAAAAATACCTTAATAAGTCAAGTTTTATGATCTTATTTCTTTAATGAATATTTTTTAATAAAGAGTTTTTACTTTATTAATTTCTTTCAACGATATGATTTAGGAAAATATAAAATTTTGATTAAAAGATTAAACTAGTTCAAAAAATAAATTAAAAAATGGCACAAATTTGCCCAAACGGGGCCAGATTAAGGTGGAAGCCCATGGAAAAATTTGAAATCAGTTCGAGTTGGAAATTTGGAATGGGACTGATTCTAACCCCAGAACGACAACATTTGTGAGACTTGACTCCAAGTACCTTTTATTTCCTACAGTTCGGGCTTGATGGCAAATCCTACCCCAGTTAAGAATCCACAAAGCCCACAAATATTGAGCTTTATTGCAAAAGTCTTAAATTAGTATTAGTTCTAATGGGCCATGAAGATACTAGCTAGCCTTGTTGTATAGTTATTGAGGCCCAAGAGGAGGGGTTCTTAGGGCCCGTTTGGCAACTTTAGTTTTTAGCTTTTTGGCTAAAAATGTAAAAAGTTAACGAGCTATGTTTTGCAAAAAAAATTAAAAAATTAAAAAATCAAATCAAAACACTAACGTCTAAAATATTCTATCCAAACTTTAACTATTTTTAAAATACAGTGATACTCTTTATTCATAATTTATTTAATACCACTACTAACTATATATAATTATTAATCTATACTATCTATAAAAAGAACTCACAAGTTTTAAAATCCTGTCACATAATTTCCTATTCCAAAACTATCCATAACCTAATTAACATATCCTTTATTATAAAGGGATAAAATTATAAATAGTTAATACAATTACTATTTTTTTATTTTTTAAAATTCAAAAAATAACTGCCTGTTTAGCAATATTTAGAATGAACTTTGTATGAGTAGATTTCTTAAAATTATGGCATGATTATCCACTCTCCGACCATATGTCAGCTATAACTTCTAAACTTGCTCAGTATGAGCAGAATTTGGTAGTGAAATATCAAGCTGTGCAACCTAGTATCAAATATATAAAAAAAATAAAATTATTTAATTTAAACAAAAATAAGAAAGTAACTTAAAAGCTAAGTTAATAAATAATTTACTTTGAATCAAATTTAATTTTTTGACTAAAAATATATATAAAAAAAAATTAAACTAGTTACCAATCGACCCAGATTATATCCAAAAAGAAAATGGTTGCCTTCAATAAATTAGTAAATTACCCCTCTGACCATCTGACAGATCTTATCTACCAAATTAATCCTCTTTTAAATGAACTGGGTATATTTGTTGTTGGACAATCAACAGCATTGTGTCATCGCCTGACTTTGTGACTCGCTCTCAATTATTTTTTTATGATTCAAACTAATTATTTTGTACATTTTAATTCATAGATCATTCATATACAAAATAAATTTAATACGCTATTGGTAAGTGCCTGAAAAGAGTACATTTGTCTTTTAAAAAAAGAACCAACCCTACTTTTTATTTTTTAAAACAAATGCAATTGGTTAAGATATTTAATAATATTTTATTAATTTTATTTTTGCATTAATAATTTACACATTAAATTTTATAAAATGAATAATTTAAATTATTAAAACAATAATAATAATAATAATAATAATAATAATAATGAACTTCACACTGCAGAGAAGCCATACCCAACTTGTGGTTGGGGTAGAAATATTTAATGAGATCTACTATTCTTCTTTTTCTGTAGGCGTTTTACTATTCTTCTTTTTCTTCAGATGATGCTTCAATTCTTGGCACTGACTCTTATAATGAACAGTTTTGTAGCAATAGAAGCACTCCGCATCCGTTCTTGCATGTGATTTGGAGTCAGATCTACTACTGTTGGAACCCTGCTCACCTGATCTGCTCCTTCCGCTGCTTGACTCAAACATAACCAACTGCACGCCTTCTGCATTAGATTCACTGTCTTCTTCATTTTCTCATATGACAAAAGAGCCCCAGTGACCTCTTCTAATTCTTAAGTGTCCTTCCCGTACATTAAAGTTGTCATCGAATACAAAGAGGAGGATCGCCTTATCCTCATCATCAACCTTTACTCCAAACCGAGATAACTGTATGATGTGTATATTATACATATTAAGGTGTTCCAATAGCTTTGTTCTTTCCCGTATCTGCAGTCCATACAGTTACTTCTTCACGTATAACTTGTTGGCCACATTCTTCTTCATATAGAGATCTTTCAGCTTCTGCCAAATCTCGTGAGTTGTCTCCACATTGTGCACGTTATGAATAACCTCGTCTCCCAAATTCAACCTAATCGAACTCGTGGCGTTGCAATAAAGATTATCCCAATCATCATCGGTCATCTTCTCTAACTTCTTTGTCTTTCCGAGTAACGCCTCGGATACTCCTTACTGGATCAACAAATTTTTCATCCACCTCTGCCTTTGATCTTCCAGCTGGCTCTCATACCACTTGTTGGGATTTTTAAGCCGTAAATTCTCAAATAATAAAGATCAACTAATTTTGACTACCAAACAAAAATTTACGTAGGCTTCAATCCACAATAGCAAACTAAAAGAAACAAGAACAACTAAGAACGCAATATATTACGTGATTTGGCTGTTTGCTTACCTTTATATGGAAGAAGAAACAATCCAATATACTCGTTAACACGGATCACAAGTATCACTATCTACTTCACAATGTATCTATGATCTCAAACTGAATCTCTCACCGTCACTCTTCACTCCATGATCTCAGAACTGAGCCTCAATCTGGTGTATATGACGTTCTTCACATTCTTCTACTTCTATAGAACATAAAATCAATATATATATAAGGCCAATTAGGTTAAAACTTAATCCTAACCGCCGCACAAAAAGTTGTTGTCCACGACGAACCGCTCGAGTAAGCCCTAGATTGTTCAAACAGTCACTTACGTGAGAACAAACTTCAAAAAAGCAAAATTTGAGTAAAAAATTTAACATTAAATACCATAAATTATTTTATGGATAAAAATACCACGCTAATATATTAATTTATTATGTTTATTCAATACATGTACGGACATATGTAAAGAAAATCAAAAAAAAATCTGATCACTATATCTATTCCCGTTATTTGGTACAATGGTTTTGGTACACATGCAAAGTGTCATGACAACTATATATCACCGACTTATACTAATGCAAACTAAGTAACTAACTAATTAACCATATGATGTCCTTTTAGTATAGGCTCTAAGTTCTATAAAACCTAAAACGAACCTTCAAAATTTGACCAATTTATATTTACACATATAATAAATTTAATGATAATATTACTTAATAATTAATTATTAAAAAAGATAAAATTACAAAAATTAGCACGTATTATTATGTGTCATTATAATAATTTAAAGGTATCACTTAACAATTAATTTTCTTACGCTTTTATTTACAAATATACTTACCTTTACTATCGAGCTCTCAAATCTCTCGATCTCTTTTTTTTTATTATTATTTATATGATTTTTCCTTCAACAAATGTAACAACTAATAGTTGGTTTTAACTTAAAATCTTGGATATAAAAAAAATATTACAATATAAATTCTTGACTAGTTGTTTAAAGACAAAATAATAATATTGGGCATTTTTATTTTTAATTGACCATTTCAGAAGACATTATATCTAAACCTCTATAGAAGGTTTAAAGAAATTTGGAGCCCAAAAAATAAACCTAAAAATTGGGATATAAAGCGATTATTTTTCGTTTTCGGTCTGAATTGGAGAGGTACAATTGAATATATTTTAAGTTTAACATAAATATATTTTAACGATTTAAATTATTTATTTTATAATTTTTTATTTATATATTATTGTGATAAAAAATTAAATTGATCGAATATCGCTATTTATCTTAACAAATTACATTTGTATTAATAAAAATAAATTATAATGTTAATTTTATTATTTTTTTCATTAACACAAATATGATTTATTAAGATATTTAATAATATCCGATCAATTTAAAATTTTACAATATTAACATATAAATACAAAATAATAAAATAAACTATGTATTTTATAAAAAATATTTTTTTTATGACTTATAAAGTATCCAACTAAGGCCTTGTTTGGGTGAAT
>JAULJZ010072699.1:0-12497 GCA_032270985.1 Heliamphora pulchella | reverse complement strand
TGAGAGAGAGAGAGAGAGAGAGAGAGAGAGAGAGAGAGTGGTAGAGAGAAGGGTTTTAAAGTGGTGGCGAATGGAATAGATGCAGGATCGGTGGAAGTAGTGGAAGAGATTGGGGAAGATAACGATTTAGAGAGAGAAGTTAGTCAAGGAAAATAGAAGGAAGAAATAAGTAATTGTATTTTTTTGGTTAATGGAGTTAATCGACCTGATAAAGAGAGCAATGTAATTTTAAAAATTTCAAGAAAGATTCTTATAATAAATTTAAATATTAGAGAAAATAAGTGTGATTTACCAAACTTTTTATTATACGGGAGTTTTAGGAAGTGGCAGCCTCACAATTCTGCCATTAACTCTGTTTCTAATTGGGCCACGTTGGCAATAAAATTCTTACACTTCGACAAGACTACGAAAAGGCACATAAATAGACAAAAATTAGTTTATATACACTAATCCTTTTTTGTCAGCAAACAAAATAAGCATAACCGTACATCAAATGAGAATTGATCGCTTATAAATTAAGACACCACATGTAAATAGAGAGAATTAAATTAAAATCAAGACTTCTACTAATGTAATTTCTTTAATATATATTGTAATTATATATATATTGTTTAATTGTAATTATATATATATAATTACTATCGAATGGATGAATATGTTGGTGACCATAAAAATAAGAAAATATTTTAAACAGAATTATTACATCAAAACAACTTATACAAACATGATATTTTTTTAGGATAAATTCAACTTTGTTCACTTTATTCCCTTTCAGATTGAGTCATGTGCAAATAAATCTTTCACGTATGAAAATAAACTAAAATTCGGTCAATTGATCGGCATGCGCGAACTTAAATATATATAAGCATCGAAAACTCTTTGGTTGACATCTCACTAATATCAAGGCTTTCAATTATTTTTAGATCCTAGAGCTTTGTTGAAGCCATTCCAATTCTAACATCAACCTACTCCTAAAATTATCATTAGAACTAGTTTTTTATTTCCTCCTTTTAAGGTGTATTTTAATTGTAAATTTGTGTACAAACTTATGAAGTAAAATGTAAAAGTAAGGGAAAAGAGTAGAATATAATTAAAGCACCATGTCGTGCTCTTTTGTTGGGATTGGTTTTGAACTTATTTGTATCATTCGAAGGTTCAATCTTGTAAAAATGTATATAAGTTGTCACATGATCAAAATATATAATTCAAAACAGGTAAATAATAATAATTTTTAAAAAAAGTTAAACAAATATAATTTGATTATATAAATATGGGTATAATCAACTTATTATATACTAAATGGAGCCGGATCCAAAATAAGCTAGATCCCCGGTAAGGGCTTGGCCCAATCTCTAACTGGCCAAGCCCAAATGGTGAGGATCATGCCAACGAAAGGGCCCAAGGAGAGTAGAGCTCCAAAGCCCAACTCTCACCTTGCTCTAGTCGAGCGATGAGTCGAAGTTACATGAATGACCGAACGCATAAAGTGCATTAATGAGGATGACATGGCCGAAAATGAAGGCCATTAATGATGGTAAGCGTGATATTATGGCATTATGTCTCGAATTTTGGTATCCAAGTTCGGTAGGACATCCGAATAGTGTTGAAATGATGAAAAATGAAAAAAACTAGCAAAATGGCCTCTGCAAACTACGAAGAAACCGAGAGGGTTGATTGACTGATCGAGTGATGAGTGGTCTGGGTATTGTTTTCTGTGCGGCACTAGGGCTGCATTTTTATCCTATGTTGTTTCTTATACAAGTGTTTTATGTTCTATGGAAACCCTAGAATCTCTAGAACGTGTGGGTAAGCGTCTAATACATAGAAAAGACTCAAAGGGATGCTAGAGAGACTCAAGTTGAGGCCGTACAAACAGATTGTGAGGTTGAGAGTGAAACTTGTATTCTATTTTACTGAATAGTGGATTATTTCTTCCTCCGTTGAGGTAGCCATTCAGTCGAATCACGTATATTGTCTTGTTTCTTTATTTTTTTTATCGGCAAAAGAGAATGAAATTATATAAATGGGCAAGGAGTCAGAACAACATGATACAGACATCCAAGATGCCACAATCAGACCCAAACAAACATCCAAGATGCCACACCGTTTCTTCTGTTTGTTCTTGTTCTTTTTCTTACTTTGTGTGGATTGAAACCGTGCTTGTTTTTCCGTTGCGCTAAGGTATTTATGCCAAAAATTTTAACATCGAGCCAAAGAACATTAGTGAAAACAGTGTGTCCGTACAAATCAGTATTAATGACGACCAGATCGATCTTAGTAATTTTTAACTCGCAACTGCACTTAATCCCTTTGGAGTGAAAACCTTCATGACAAAGCTACAGCTTTATAAGACAATCTTATCCTAAATATCCAACATGGATCCCCCCATAAAATGGAGATATGACTCCTTGAGGTACACACGAGAACTTATTCTAAAGACTTTAAAAATACCTTATGAACACTATTGTCAGAGTATTTAATCTCTTTCGCTTAAAAAATATTAACCTAAGCATTGAAGAGACTCTCTAAGCATCGTCTGCTGACCAATATCACATTTTTTCTTCCTTTCAAGTCAAAAGCAATTAGAAAAACTGTCAAATTCTCTTCATTTGACATCACCAAGTACACACACACACACACACACACACACACACACACACATATATATATATATATATATATATATATATATATATTACAAAAAAGCATTTTAAATAATAAAAATATATTTGGATCCACTTTGTGAGCACGGCATTGGAAATATCTAAATGAACATATTTATAAGGATATATAAATAGATGTAATTATGATTATATTAAATAAAAAAGTGTGTATAAAAACTACCCACAACACTGCCTCTCCTGACTCCTTTCTAGTGGAGGTCACAGCTGACGGCGGAACCACCGAATTCAAAGGGTGATGAGAGCTCCAGAAGTTACTAGTTTTTTTTTTTAATTTTTTTTTTATGATAGTCATGTAGTTATTTTGACCCTCAGTAGCGTCAGATTGACATTTGGTGTAATGATAAATTAAGGAAATAATTGATAATTAATATGTAATTGATATTGCTCTAAGACTGAACAAATAAATTTCAGGCAGTCTTTGGTGATCAAGAACTTTTTGTTTTCAAATATTCACACTTTTGAGCAAGGTAATTGTCCCAATGACTAATGGACTTTTGGACCGCTTACTAACTCAAATTTCAATCTCAACTCTCCCATCTCTTGAATAAAAAAAACAAAAAAAATTCACGCTTTTATTTTATAATTCAAGTGTTTTCTGTCTAATCCAACTTAATTGGATTTGAGTTACCTCGTATTTGGACAACCAAAAACTAATTTTGAGGGCTTAGATTGTTAAATTTAACGAGACCAAGTAACTTTCGGTGGCTCTTTGAGAACTCAAACCAACACTCGTTGAACACAAAATTAGAACATTTACTAGTTGAGTTACCTCTCTAAATTAATATTTATGTGTTGGGTGTGTGCCTTATATTTTGCAAACTCGTATAATTAGAATTTTATAATTATACAACGGTTACAGTTTTATGATTTTATAATTATATGACAGTTACGATTTTAGATTTTGTCTATAAATAAGAATCTTATCATTCTATTAGGTTTGTGAAAAATTGATTAAATAGAATAGAGATGCAGAGAGAGACAAAAAAATACCGAGAGTACAGAAGTCACCCTTGAGCGGGAGAACGGAGTTTGTTTCAAACCTCAGGTTATTAGTAAATTATTTTTTTCATCCGTGAATGTAGGTAAGTTCTGCCAAACTATATAAATCTTTGTACAATTTTTTTCTTTCATGTGTATATAATTGTGCTTCTGTTTGTATTTAAAAATTGATGATTAAATCTCAACACTACATTCATCTATCAATAGATATATCAACACTACGTTCATGTATCGAAATGTATTAACACAAATATGATACAATAAGAATATTAAAAACACCGTTATTGGGATATAATTGCAACACTAATAATACCTCAAAATAAATGGCATATATTTACTAATTGGAAAGAGAAAATATTTTGCACTCTCGTGTCATAGTTTATTCTTGACGTGATTATAGGCAATTTAATTCGTAAGAATTTAAAATTAAAAAAGAAATTTGTAAGAACGGGATGAATCATAACTAAACCTTAAAGTCAAATTCATATCTCGAACTCGTAACTTCTGTACTCTAGGTGATGTTTGATATTGTTAAAATTTATAACTTATAGATTATAACTTGTAGCATAAATTATGAGTATTTGGTAAAAAATTATTATTTATAACTAAAATAGAAAAAAAAGTAGTTATAAATTGTAGTAGGAGTTATGGGTGTTTAAAAAAATCCCGTTTGGATAATCGAACTTATTGGCTTATTTGGCTTATAAGCTAAAAATAACTTATGTCACCTAAACGAACCAAATGAGCCAAATTTTAAGCTAATAAGTCAAATAAGTCAAAAAATACCCAAACGAAGTGGCTTATTTAAACAAATAAGCCAAAATAATCCAAATAAGCTAAATGAAGTGGCTTAAATGAAGTGACTTATTTGTGTCATCCAAACGAAGTAACTTATTTGTGTTTTGGTTTATTTGCTTATAAGCAAATAAGCAAATAAGATGGTCACCCAAATAGGGTCAAAATTTGTAACTTATAGTTAAAATTAGCTTGTGTTTGGCCTAACTTTTTTGTAGGCTTTTGGCATTTTGAATTTTTTGTAAAAAAAAAGATTAAATAAGATGTGAAAAAATAACCAATTGATTACAATGAGAGGCCAAATAAGTGAGTTTTTTTAAAAGATTTTAATGCTAAAAGCATTAAATGAACTAGGTTAAACAGATGCTTATAGTAACAAAAAATTAAAAGCTATTAATAATAATTTTTCCAAACAGCCCCTAAGAAAGTAAAAGCCGTGAAATGACCAAACTGTGCTTTGCTATCTAGTTGATTCCCAGTTTATCTCTCCACGACATCAACCTGTTTAGTTATCCGCAATGCCTTCCCTTCAATAAAAAATCTTTTTTTTTTGAATTTTTCATGTTAATTTTTTACTCAAACATTCAAAATTTGACCAGATGTGGGAATCTAGCTAGTTAGCTCAATTTGAGATCGTGCAACGCCCTGGAATTTGTTAATTGGAAAAAAATAATGATTTTTTTTTTATAAAACATTTTTTTATCTAGTAAAAAATGAGAAGCAAATGAATAAAGAATTTATAAAAGAAATCACTTTTTTATAGAGTTATACCTTACTAAAATTATAAAACTATACATACCCAGAAAAATACTTTAACAAGTAATTAAAACGGATATTATGCGAACCAATTCACTCATATTGTGGTCTATGCTACTTAGAATTGAATATATATCTAACTATTTTTTGTGGTTAATGTAGGAGCAAAAAACTAACTAAGGAGTTAACCCTAATCAAACATCCCCTAACCATGATTAGGGCTGACAAATCCTAATTCTCTCTATATATACTGGCCTTCTATCAACAAAAAGGTATGAGAATATAACTTTATCTTTCTAATAATATTTTCTCTCAAGATCCGTCTAACTTGGGTATCGGAAGACCTCCAGCCGGCCACTGGTCAGGAGACTTATTTTGCAAGTGCACCGGTACGGAGGCACTCGGGGACTTGGTCGTCTTAAATCTCGTCAGATTCTTATTCTTAATCATTAATTAAAGAACTATACATTTTATGTTCTTTCAGTTAAAATGTATTATAGAAAATTTTATATAAATTTCTTTGAAAAATTCAAGAATCAAGCATAAGGTTAAAGAATTTACATATACTTTAGTAAGGCCCTGTTTGAGATATTTAAAAAGCTTGACTTTTAAGAGATTTAGCTTTTATTTAATAAAAAAAATGAAAAATGAAAAAAAGTTGGGGTTTGGCTTTTTTACTTTTTATTAAAATATCTAGTATACCTTTACTTTTTGCTTTTTAATTGTAGTGTTTGAAATTTTGGCATGATTTTTTTTTTTTGCTTTTATGAGAAGGGTTGGCTTTCTTAATTGAAGATATTATAGTAATTTTAGTTCAAAAAAATTAGGATATTTAGGATGTGCATTGGCTTTTTTTTTTTTAGATTAAGAGATGAGAAAAAAATTATGAAACCAAACAATATGACTTAAAAATTAATTTTTTTGTAAAAAAATCAACTTTTTAGTGAAACCAAACAAGAGGCTAAGAATAATCCCTTAGCATTCTTGAGGATCTAGGTGAGCTATTACATACTCTTCATTAAACAATGATAAGTAGGACAAACGATAAGTAGGAAAATGGAAAGAGGAAGCACATGTCCATATCAAACCACTCTTCACACGCAATGAGTCATTACACACCATTTTAAATAATCTATCTTTTGTCTAACATAAGCTTTTAGTGGAACCAAAATGGGAGGCCATGGGGACTTGTAATTGAATACTTCTTAAAAAAATGTGAAATTAGGGCTTCATTGACTAGTTTGTTTATGAAGTCATTAAGATGTTATTAAGTGATGACAGATAGTAGTCATAATCTTTTGCATATTAAAATGCTAAATTCTTCATGCAAAAAGCATGGGATATAATTTCTTATGTAAAAGTATATAATGACCTTTGGCTGTGAAGCCTTCCCTCTTTGTTTGATTTATAGTTATTAGCAATCCCACAATTTGACTCCTCTTTTTTTGTGATAAATTGGGGTGTTTTGGTATATCTGAAATTATAAATTTATAAATTATAATTAAAAATAAAAAATTATAACTTAAAACAAAAATTATAAAATGTGTTTGTTAAAACTGTGAGCATATGAATTCAAGTAGCATATAATTTGTGTTTGTTTAATTAAAATAAATAGTGTAAAGAAAAAATCACCTCAGATCAAACCCATCATAACACTCAAACCCAACAACATAATCTACCTTTCCATCATGTTAGGTGATGGAACAACACAAGGTAAAATCCAACTCTCTCTCGCTCTCTCTCGCTCTCTCTCTCTCTCTATATATATATATATATATATATATGAATGAGGGGTAGGGACTAGTATATCTAAACATGCATTTTATATGATTGTATGATTTTCTCTCTTAAATTCCATCTAACTTGGGCATCAGATGGCATCCCGCCGGCCATCGATCGAGGAGCTTGTTTTGTAGGAATCTGGTGATCGGAGGGCGTGGAAACTTCGTTATCTTTTTTCTCATTGGGCTTTTCTTTCTTATTTTTGTGGGTATGTATTTTTTATGTTCGCACATTTAGCGCCATTTGTGAGAACGACAGAGTTTAACAAAGAAGATGACTCTCGCTAGATCATTCTTTGCTTGGCAATGAATCAAGATAGCCTTTCCTTACACTTTTTTCGAAGAATCTCTCTCAGATCATTGATGGATCCAAAAACGTCTAAAGCAAAGCCTCGTTTTGTAAAGAAAAACCTAAATCCAAATGAGAGGTCATCTCTGTAGTTTAGTTCGTGCCTAAAAAGCCTTTTTATGGGTTCCGAATTAGTTCTGACTTATCATGTCAGGAAATGGCTAGTCTTTGTGACCGCAGTTTGGGTACAAGCCATCTCCGGCAACAACTACACCTTCTCAAACTACCCAGTTCCATTCTCCCAACCATTGTCGACCATATCCAAGCAAATAGAGCTGAGCAGAGCGATGATGACAGCTTCTTCGAAATTGAGCCTCATTTCTCTCTATAGAAGTCACATGCTCTTCGAGGGCGAATCGCTCAGTGATGTGAACTAAAGCCCCAGAGGGTTTATTGTAAAAGCTTATTGTCTTCGATCCCCAATTTGCTGAACAATTCAAGTAACTCAGATGAACTTGTATGCTCAACGATTCAAATTGTAGAGGATTAAGATAGGGATCTACTGTTCCCATTCAGGATGGCTGAACAGTCCGGAGTGTATTCCACGTGTCCTTACACAAAAAAGAGGTGAGATGTCCACTTGCCACTTTTACTGGTGGACTCTCCGATGATGAAGTCAGATAAAAGTTTAAAGAGAAAAAAGCTTGAGAGAACAAACTAACAGAGTTTCTCTCAATAGATTTGAGTGCATACCTTTTTCTTTTGGAGTGCTAACTATTTATAGGGAGAAGTATACTTGGCCTGCTTTAAGAATTAGACCCGATCCAAGCAGGTCAGGTTGTCCTCTCTCTCTCTCTCAGAGTCAGCTGTCAGTCTAATGATAACTTATCCTTGCCATTATTCATATCTTTCTACAAGCTCCTTTTCTCATATCAAGCTGTCCATCAATATTCAGATATAGTCTGGGACTAGGTCAATCCTTCCTGACACCCTACCCCCAGGGTTGGTTCAACTGCTACTGGTCTCTTGTCATAAGCATCAGTTCATGACGCTTATGGTACGTGCATATTGGGCACTGATTACCTCGTATCGAGTCTCAAGCCCGACCTTCGTGCTCACTAAATACGTGTTGCTCGGCCGTGGACGCCGAACACATCTCGTCGAATCCTCGGCCATGAGCCCTTTCGAGTTTGTGGTCGGGTCCTATGACTACGACTCGGTCACACCTGCCCCGATCCTTTAAAAGCTTGGCAGCTTGCCCCTATACATTCGGCACCTTTTTTGAGCTCGGATGAATATATACCGAGGTGTAATGCCGTGGCTAGGTGGCGCACTACGCTGTACGCCATTCCACGTGGACGGCAGGTGGCCCTGATCGGAATTTGACCTCCCTCACAAATGACTCGAATGAACTCGGTGAGATTTCTAACCTATCTCCAATACTTAATCTGGAGCTTTATTTCTTTCGAGATTGTAGCCTAGGGTTTAGTTTTTGTCGATTGGATACAGTTGTTGGTGTTTCACTTTTATGGTTGTTTTTGTTTGTTAGGTGAAATGAGAGAAGATGGAGCCTTTCAGAGAAGGACTTCAAAATGAGTTCCTCATAGATTTCCTCTTTATCTCTCTATCTCTCATGAAGAACACCTTGGCATTTTGGCTCCTCGACAACTCAGCCACCTATCACTTCGGCGATCGATGGCTTGCTCCTTAGTTGCTTCGCACCTTATGGTGGGTTCGGTTCAGCAATTCAGCCACCCATCTCTTGGCACCTTATGGTCGATTTAGTTCGGCAACTCAACCACCTGATCGACAAGCTGCTTTTCGGTTGCTTGACACCTTATTATCAGTTCGGTTCAGTAGCTTAGCCACCCATCTCTTCAGCGCTCAGCAGCTTGCTCCTCGGTTGCTCGGCACCTTATGGTCGGTTCGACTTGGTAGCTCAGCCATCTATCTTTTCGGCTCTCGACTGCTCATTCGCGTTTGGTTTGTCATCCGATAGTCAGTAGGTGGTCAGTAGTTCGGCCTTCATCCACTTATCTCCTTGCCACCCTCTAGTTGGCTGCTTATTCTTTGGTAATCGATGGTCGGCCAGCAAGTCCACCCCCTCTATTCTCTCTTCTAGATCGGCTAGTTAAATAGCTCTTTTATAATTACATGGGTGATCAATTGGTGGATAATGATATTATTTGAAGTGATTGAAAACAATTGTAAAACAACATTGTGATTGTTGCAAATTATATGGTATTATAGTTGAAGTAAAATGTAATTGTATTATTGTTTTAGGATGTGCGATGAAGTGTTACAATACTAGTATATATTTTGTGGTTGAATCCTTGGATACTATCTAAGATGATAAAATGGGAAAATCTTGTTCATAAATGTAGAAACTCTATTGGAGTTTCAAACCTTGAATTTTATCCAAGATGATATTTGTGGTTACTTAATATGAACTCTAGATCTTTGATTTCTTCAAGATGATTTTGTTGATATCTCGAAAAATTTAAACATGAGTTTCTTAAGTTTATATTAGCGTATAAAACTTATATCTGTAAAAGGTATATGAAATTAAGAATTTATAAAAACTCTTAGTAAATGTATCATGTGACGAGGTGTGACCCGTTATGCCTATTAACGCTAGCGATGATAAATTTTTTGTTTAAGTGTGATGTCCTCTTGCTTTCAAAATATTATGATGAATAAATATTTTGAATTGAGTATTGGATTATTTGGTTAATACTTTAAAACTCAATGTTTATATAATATTTTTATAGAAATTGTTTGGAAATGATTTTTTGAATCATAAAACTTTGTTAAGGCATTTTGAATATTTGTTATTTTTTTTTTTTAAAAAAAAAGAGATGGTAGTTTCTTATTTTCAAAAATAAAAGAGAAATAATTATTTCTAAACTATTTATTGTGTAGTCCGCAAATGGAAACACAGGCATATCAAAGTGCAGCCTTAGGTTAGGTTTCAAAATTATGAGATTGTGTTTTAATTTATTTTAATGATGTGATCCTTGATTTATTCGAGATGAAAGTAGTAGACAAAGAAAATACAAAATTTCTTAGTAAGTATTCTTTTGTGGATAATGTATTAATCCGTTATATATAATGTGTACAACGATTATAATTGAATATTTGATTTATGGTAGTGAGAAAAAAAATGTGGAGATTAATAATCTCACTGTTAAAACTTTTAGGCATTATCTAAGATTATTTGTTATATTGAATAAAATCACATAATTTAATAATAAAATATTTTGGTGTGATAGGCAAATGGCCTAAAAATATTATTTAAGGTACCTCTATTCATGAATAGTTAGGGACGGAATTAAAATTTGTATTGAGTCTCTAATTATTTCGTTGACGTTGTTATTAAACATCAAGGAAGATAAGACTTATACCTACCTATACAGAAGCCACGAATGATACTAACCCAACTTAAATGAATGAGATCCCAATAAGTAAGTTAATATGAGTAATAACAAGTCACTTGCTAGTCTTTAATTACTATCACTTTTTATTTTGAGAATCTATTCATATATGGTGTTGATAGTACAAACTACAATGGTTAAGGATTACGCGCACTGCTCTTAATGGATCCATAATCTTTTTAGGATTGTGTGTTTAATTGTAATGCACACTTGATGAATTCACATATATGAATGTGAAGGTAGTGTCACTTCTTATAAGAGTTTAAGCAAGTTCTTTAGAGCACTCATGAAGATCCAAGTAGGGTGCATGGCCGCTTAATGCCACTTTGCGTTGAACAAGCTCTAATTAAAAAATCTAATGTTGGTGACATGTTCAGCCATATTTTATCAAAAGAAATTTGGTTCATAAAAATATTATATTTCACCAAAAGAAACGCACCGCTATAATGTATTAGACGATCATGTTCCATTATCGAACTTTATATATTTTATTTATATTTTGAAATAGCAGGGGATTGTTGTAATTTTAATATAAAATTATTTAATATTTTAAAATATAATATTATTAATTATTTTTAATTATAAGTAATAATGTTAATAATGTGAGCAATTTGAAAAAATGTAATATTTCGATTGGTTTTAGGACGATCAATAGAGGTGTTTCTTACACTTCTACATTTGCGAATACACGCTTGTAAAGAAACAACAGTTGAATCCTTGAGAGTTGAGAGTATAACGCCAACATGTTGCACAGAGTCATGTCCAAGCTGGCTGAGGTGTCAGGAATGACCGCCACGTGTTTGCCTGCACAAGAAAAGGGTGAGATGCCCGCCGGTGGCTTTATACCGGTGGACCCTTCGACGATCAAGTCAGGCAAGAAATTTTAGAGAGAGAGAAGAACTTGATAGAGTATTTTGATAGAATCTAGACTTAGTAAAGAGAGCATACCTTTCATTCTCAAATTATTGGCTATTTATAGGTAGAAATATACTTGACCCACTTGTGGAGTCCGATCCGACCCGAGCAGGTCGGGTTGTACTTCCTCTCTCTGATCAATGCATTGCAATTAATATCCTGATGGCGACTTATCAGTGTCATAATTAGATATCTCTGCAAGATCTTTATACAAGTGACTTTTGTCATGTCAAAATATCCATTAGCATTCAGATCTAGCTTGGACTAAACTACAGGCCTAATTTGGGTTAGGGCTAAACCATTCCTATTCGGTGTCCTAACCCTTGAGTAGGCCCACTTACAACTGATCCTTTATCAGCATATCACCTTTCTGATATGCTTGTCGTGGGACATGATCCTAAATATCAACCATCTAACCCGGCCCAGGGTTCAGACAATTTGTATTGCTCGGCTATGTGTGCCGAGCATTCCTCATAATGGTGCCGAGCACCATATCCTTGGGGATGGGGCCGAGCTCTCTCGCTTGACTCAGATTCATGGCACAGCACGGGTCTTATATCTTGAGGTCTCTAGAGCCCGAACATGCCGCCGTATAGATCGGCTTATTTCCCGAGCTAATACGGATATACAGGGATACGTGCCGTGCTGAAATGACTGTTGCGCTGTACGGACCTCCACATGTGCTCCACGTGACTTCACTCGGAACTTGATCCCCCTCAATTGCCCCCATCATCTTGCTGTTGCTCGGTAACCAGACCAGTTGAAAGGTGATGTGATGCCATCGCTTGATCACTTCGTTTATTGATTGGGAGGCTTGTTGAGCAAGCTTCGCTGACGTACTGTC
>JAULJZ010072688.1:0-13014 GCA_032270985.1 Heliamphora pulchella | reverse complement strand
TTAGAATTTTAGATAGTTATGAAATTTGCTATTTGTTGAGTTATGCTCCGAACAGTGAACAAATTTCAAAGGCCACAAACGTGAAGGCAGAGCTGCAAAGCTGAAAAGCAATGCGTTCCTCCATTGGTACAGCAGGGAGGTGATGGACAAGATGTAATTTACGAAAGTAGAGAGTAACATGAATAATCTGGTGATGGAATACCAACACGACCAGGACGCCACCACCGACGACGAGAAAGAGTACCGGGAGGGGATGGAAGAGCATAACGAGGAGAAGTAATCAGTTCATGCGCGAAATAGTGATTTTAGCGCGAGCGCTATTTCAGTCATTTTTTTCGGTCGAATTCTTCGAAAGAGGTAGCACAGGTCGGTGAACAAATTTACACTAACCAGCGGGCCCACCCCTATAGCTTCCACAGCTGTTCCAAAATGGGGCCCACTCCTATACATGGCTTTAACATATGTTGTCAAAATTTTGCTTTTTGAGTTGAGCTAACAATTATTATTGGAATTGTTCATCTTACAGATTATATATGATAGATAATTTATAAAAAAATAATAACATAATTAGATATTGATAGACTTATAAATAAATACTAGTTTATTTCACAAAATAAACGATTTTAATTTAAAATAAGTTATTTAAGCTTAAACACTTCATTTTATAAAATAAAATATCAATGTTTTACATATCTATTAATATCCAATTAAATTGATTTTTTTCAAAAATAATATATTATATAGGTCGTAGATGAGCGATTCAAAGTATGTGCAATTGGTGGCATTTGGCGTTGCACTGCTCAATTGTAACTTATTACAATCATTACTTCTTTAACTCAATTATTTTGTGGGCATTTTCATTTTTTTTGTCTAACTCAATTGTTTTGTGGGCATTTTCATTTTTTTGCCTTTTTTTTTGGGTTTTCTTTCATTTCCTGATTTAATTTTATTTCTTTATTAGTTTCTCAAGAAATAAAATTACATATTTGCTTGGGATAAATTTTTTTAGAAAAATTATTAAAGATGAAAATGCCCATAAAAAAAAGTTTAAAAAACCTATAAATTGGCTTTCCTTGTCTTAATTGTACCTTTTTATTTTTTGGTTAGAAATATTTACTTTTTAATTTTTCATGGTGTAAGAAATTTAAAAAGTATATTCATTTAAGCTAATATTAATGAAAAATTCGCCAAAAATTTTAAAAAAATATAAAAATACTAAATCAATAATGCATGTAAGATTTCATAACTTCTTCCATTATTTTATGATTTTCTGCTACTAAATAGAGATGTGTATACTTTCAATTTTTCCTATTCCCCCCTCTAGAATATTGTTTTAGCTGCAAAGATTTTATTGTGCTCAACGTTTTCCTCTCACACTTTATATTTTTACTTCAGCTTGTCGAATAAGCAAAAACTTAAAGTCACCAATGAAATGCATAAATGTGTATTCTAATATTTTTCTATCGATGTTAGCTAGCTTTAAAAATTTTAATTTTTACCACTCAATCTAAAGAATTCTTCATCCAGATATACCAGAAGCAAAATATTTAAAATTATGATGAGCAACAAATACAATACATTCTCATACAATATTTCATACATTTTTTTTAAATCTAATAATAGTCCTTAGAAAATAAAAAAAAATCAACATTTTATGGATAATATGTGCAAAAAAGACAGAATCACTTCTACCGTTAAATTGAGTGCTATTTGAGATATCTTAAAATTTGTTGATATGCTATAAAATTTTTGTTTAATATATTATTTATGTCACTATGGATGAATTAATATACGTTATAATAAATTATATTTATCTACAAAAATAAACTTACTACACAAAAGAATATAAACTTATTGCACAAAAACATCCATCAATAGTATACTGGCATAAGATCAATGTTGGTATATGGCTTGCATTAGTTGTCGTAAAAAAATATTTTAAAATTTTGGCATGTTTTATGTGCTACAAAGCTGATGTTACGACAGAATTATGATATATCAATATTATTATATTATTAATTTCTTATTATAGTGTTATTTACAATACAAAAAAAAAAAATCAATATAGGTGTTTTATATGAATGTAGTTGAAAGATGAAACAAAAATTGCACTTGCAATACTTTTTGAAAAACAACCAAAAATTATACTTTCATGTGATCTAGAATTCTTGATGCATCTTAGCATAAAGATGAATGAAACAATTTTTTTATAGATAACATATAAGTAAAATTTTGAAGGAAAGATAAAAAAAACAAAAAAATGATATTTTAATTTCAATTTATTATACTTTTAGGGGCAACTTGATTTACAAGAAAAATAGATAAATGTACTCATTCATATTGAATATATTTTTTTGTGAAATTAGCAACAAAAAAAAGTGCTCTTCAGCATAAAATTATAATGGTTGAAGATCTCCGCTGAATATAAAACTTATTTATGATTGTGGTTTGTTATAATTTATTTTATGTAAATTGTTGTAAGATACATTTTAGATATATAAAGATTTTTTATTGGCTAAAAATAATATTTGAATTTTTATATAAAATCAGTATTTACTTATGTGTTTAATGATAAATTATCTCATAAATTAATAATTAACTTATTAATTATTGATATTTAACACGTGCATTGCATGTACCAAACCGTGTATATATATACCTCAACCAAACATGCCAACCCACCATCATAATTATGTCAAGCAAAATTTCAAATGGTTCCTATCATGTTACAGAAAGAAGGCTAAATTTTTACATTGTCAAAATCAAATTGGCCTTGCCCTGGCACTACCATCACCAACTATATTATTGTTGAAATAGTGAATTTAATTGGCCATTTTTTAGAATTAATTTTTGGTCATTATTTTAGAATTGATTGGAAATTGGATTGATCATTCAATTGGTAATTGAATTCTAGAATCAATACCATTTATTGACAATTGATTTCATATTCATTTCTTTCGTAACTCTCCATGAGAGAAATTCTATTCTCTCTAGTATTCTACAGATGTGTGATCGAAAGGTGAGTGTGAAAATTAAAATACAGGGAGATGAGAAAGAGAGAGAAAGAGAGAGAGAGAGACCATATTGCAATTGCAAATTGTGAAAAAAAGAAAGACAGACGAGGTACGTTCGAGTAGCCGTTCTTTGGAGGTGTTCCAACGTTCGGGTCAACCGTTTTATCTTGGGAGAGTGATGCCGGTGGAGAAACCTACAACACCCTTGGTAGGCAGTGAATCATTTTTAAGAAAACTGCGTTTGCAAGACTCGATTTGCATATTATGTTCATGTTATTTTCTGCAGTTTTATTTTTTGTAAATTCAGTTTATTGTAATCATTGAATGTTAATAAACATGTATTTTCTGAACTACCGAGCATATCTTGTGTTGCGTTATATTTTTCCCAACAATTATGAATTGTGTTGACTTAATCTTATAAATAGTAGGGGCGAAATCAAGATTTGTACCCGAGGAGGATTACGTGGGAAAATTTTAATTGGAACGATTTTTAGAAATTAATTTAGTTTTTGAATTTTTGTAAAATAATTTTTGAAAAATAAAATATTAAACTAGAGGGATTGGTGAGAAAGATGGTCGAAGATTTTGAATGCGGTGGAATTGAGATATTAATCAAGCAACAATAATAGTATTATCAAATGTGACACAATAAAGCTACAGTTGACGACGTGAAGTAAATTTCCAAAATGAATAAATTATTGAGATTTTTTTTTTTGTTGAGACATAGAGATATTGGTCATTTTTTAGAGTTTCATATATTTAGTGGTTGATTGAATTTGAAATGTTATAATAACTATATTTGAATACTATTTGATATGACTCTTTTTTTTGGTACTAGACACTATATATTAATTATAATACTAGTTGTAATATCTAATGGGTTTAGCATAGTACGTGATTCATGCATAAAAAGTGTCACAAAAAATGGTACCAGTTTAGCCATTATAGTATTAATGTAAATAATCAAAACATCACTTCATAAACTCCCATTTTGTTAAAAAAACAAAATAGACTATAGAATTTAAGAAAAAGAGACGAGGTGGTCTGGCCCTTGCCGGTTCCTTTGTCGTTATTCTGCTGATAAGCAGGTTGGTTATTAAATTAAAAATTATTAAATCAAGGTAGATTAGAAAATTTTATAAATTATGGGAGTGTTTGACAATGTTACTGCTTGTAGTTTTTAATTTTTTACTACTAATTTTAACTATAAGATACAAATTTTTCTAAACACCGACAACTTCTATTACAATTTATAAATATTTCTTCTTCTATTTTAGATACAAGTTACAATCTTTACTAAATACTTACAACTCCTACTACAAGTTACAATTTATATGCTACTAGTTTCGGCAATATCAAACACCACCTATGTGACTTGATTATTTCGTGTGGTTATAATTATGGCAAAGTGTGATTTCTATTATAAACCTTTGCTCTCACTATTAGCTTATAAATTTGTGTCACTTACAAAATATGTACTATACACTTCAATAATTAAAGTGCATACAATGTAACTTCTTCTTCTTCTTCTTCTTTGCCAAGCAAGGGAGAAAGCATTTTCTACAAAGGAATTAGGTGACAAGTTAAAAGAGAATGGTAGTTAGGATCTTGACCTCTGAAAATATGATTTTTCCTTTAGTTTTGAAAAATTAATATTTTATAACCATTAACATCAATCACATCCACATAAACCATCCAAGAAGAAGAAGACACAACAACCAGAATTTTAACGTAGAAAACCCAAAGAGTAAAAACATCACGGGACTACCAAGTCTAGGAAATAAGCACTAAACATGAACAGAAAAAAATACAACTTACAGACTTTTTGACCGACTCCTCAATCTTCTAGTCCTAAGCTTGTATGCCGAATCATCGTTAATTGTTCTCCTCTTGATTTCTATTGCAACAATTTCTCGTAGCAGTCTTCTCCAGCAGAATCATCTGTCATAACTTAGAACGCTGTCTAAGATTTTCTAAATGATTCTAGAGACTTTCGTTGCACAAACTAACTTTTGAATAATCTTGATACTCAGTATAATAATGTCTCAAGGGTCCTAATTCGTGCACCACCCATGATCTATTTATATGGATCACCCAACCCAGGCAGACAGAATTTAAGAAACAATTAAAATGCCTCGGCACCGCTCGAGCGGACTGTTGGGCACTCGAGCAGACATGTGGCTGAGACTCACACAATACTCATGCTTTAACCACTTGTACCTTGTGCTTGTCTGTGAGTACCACAGACTTGGTCTTCTGATTTGATTCCTATGTAGATAACCCACAAAAAGAAACCTAAATCCCTTTAGGATTCTATCTAATCAAATCTCAAAAAGCTATCCAAACCAAATCAATTGTTTCCTAAACTTACACAATAGCCTAAACACACAAAACTTCCTAAAACATAGGAATTCCTAATCACCCTGGAATTGCTATATACAAAATGAAAAAAATAGAAATTAATTTATATTAATTTCTTTACAATCTCTCTCTTGACAAATCTAGGTGAACACAACCTATTACTAGGATATCAAACGGCCAAAGTCTTCATAGAGCTTCCATTCCTTCAAAACAACCACACAGAAAAATACATAATATCACCAAATAAAATACATAATATCACCAAATCCATCAATCATAAAGAATGAAGCCAAAGGGTAATATGAGCAAAAAATTGATGTGAAGTAAGAAGACAAGCCTCAAGTCCCAGGACTATGTAAACATGTAAACGATATCCAGAACCCTTTACCAAAACCAACACAAGTGTATCAAACCAAAACGAATGTATCAAGACCAATCAAGCCCAACCAGAGTGTATCACAAAAACAACTGTAACTGTACCTGACCACCAAAAAAACATAACCACAATAATAGTCAATAAGAAAAAATCTCCCCCTTTGTGTCACCTAGAGGAACCTAGAAAGTACCAGCACCTGGAGGAAGTCCCTGAAGCAAAAATAGAAGCTGATCGAACCGGGTATCCAAATGCTACTGCAGATGATCAAGTCTGGCCTCGAGAGAGTTCAGCCGAGCAGCCACTAAGGACTGCAAAGACTCCCCCTCAGGAACAGGCGGAGCAGAAGCACTAGGGATAGGATCGTCCTCACTCTCCTCAGAATCAAAGGAATGACCAGGAGTGGAGATATGGGCTGCACTCTGTGAGAAGGTGCGTTTGCTAATGAATTTTGTGATGTGCACAGAGGAGAGATCTGAGGGAAGACGAAAATTTGGGAGAGAGCTGATGAATTTGGTCAAAAAATGACCATAATGAAGAGCTGCATTCTTGTTGCCATGAGCAACTTTCAGCATGAATTGAAGGAAAACCTTGGCAATGTTGATTTTTTCACCTTTACTAATCATGTACA
Source organism: Heliamphora pulchella (assembly GCA_032270985.1). Lineage (NCBI taxonomy): Eukaryota > Viridiplantae > Streptophyta > Magnoliopsida > Ericales > Sarraceniaceae > Heliamphora > Heliamphora pulchella. The sequence goes on along the minus strand of JAULJZ010072688.1, from coordinate 6,635 downwards.
ACTCATATCCACACTCTTGGTTAATATCATAAACATGACCCCTAGGATTGATATTGGCACTCACTATGATGTTCAACAACCAAAAAGTAGGGGTAAGCTCTTGTTGGTAGATAAGACCACCAACCCATTCCCGAGGTTTCCCACATAAAGTAGAGGTAATTTCAGAATAAGACCAATGAGGATGAGAAGGGATGGGAGGATAGTCAACATCACATGGGATGTCATATCCCATAAAATCTGACAGAGTGTATTGATCCATGACAATAGACACACCATAGACATAGGTTTTGAATTGAACGAGTTTGGTCTGAAGATCATGCATGTTCGAATAAAATTCACGAACAAGGTGGACATAAACAACACCTTTCACTTGGAGGAGTTGAGACCAACCAAGGGTTTCAAACAATTGTGGAATTTTGAGATAGGCAAAATCAGACAAAACAACATGTTTTTCAATCTTAAGTGGACAAGAGGAGAAAATATTAAGATACCTCTCTTCCCCTTCTAGGGAACGAAAACGGTTATTGTCAAAAGGTGCGAAAGAATGCTCAGCTGTCTTTTTAGTGCATGGAGGCATTATCTTAAAAGAGAATGCTTACTAAAACTAAACCCATTATAAAAGCATAAAAACAAAAAGTCTAAAACAAGTAAGAGCAGTATAGAAACCTAGGGCCCATTTGAGCACTTCAGACCACCGCTCGAGCGGTGCCGACAAAGTGCAGAAAACCAGAAGCTCGCGCAAAATCACAACCGAGTACATTCTCAAGATAAGAAGATAAAAAAGATATCACAATAGTATCACAAGCACGCAAAATCACACATCCATTATTAGGAACCAACAAAAACAAACCCTAGATGTGATTTCAAGCTATCCCGACATACTCAATCAACAAGATCATGAGAACTCAAAGCCACAAGAGGATTTTAGACCATAACAAAACCCAATAACACCGGAAGCAAGAAACAAACCAAAAACGCAAGAACATAGGTTTATACAAAACCCTAGACTTGATAGACAAAGGGCGAAACACTTACCAGTGATGAGAAGGATGAATCGAAGCTAGGAATTGCGAGATTGATGCTTGATGAGGATGGATTGAAGCCCAGACACTTCACTATGATGAGGCGGCAATGAGAGGAGAGGAAAAAATTTGAAAGAATGTGAAAAGATAGCCCTAACTCCTGTTTTTATTTTTCTGATCCGCGACAGACCGCTCGAGCGAGGTGGGACCGCTCGAGCGGTGCAGATGAACAAGAACACACTGGCAATAGTGTGCTCGAACACAAGAAGGGGCGGGCGGTGATAAGAAAAACTCACAAAAATCCAGATGAAGCTAGACTGAGAATTTGAGAGGAATAATTGGTCACTGGCATTTTGAAATGTCAATCAAAAACAAAAACAAAGAAAACAAAAAAAATAACTCAAACAAACAGAATAATCCAGCATCGAAACATGGGAAAATAAAATCATCGAATCATGTCAAAGAGAACTTTATATAAGATGAACTTCAAAGTTTAGAAATACAGTTTCACATGGTCAATAATGAAAAATACGAATGATTAATATATACTAGACACATCTGAGTTATGGTCAAATCACACAATTTAAAGTCAAATTAAGAAAATTCTCAATGTACATCTATTGAAGAAGTACGGATGCTCCCCCTCACAAAGAATTGGTTATTTACGAAAAATTTTAAGCTATTTATGGCGGCTTTCACACTTTTTACGAACAAAAAAATAAGGTTCGCATAAGTAGTCATTTTCAATAGCATTGAAGCACAGTTTGCATACATGGTGGCTAACAAACTAACATGAACGAAAAAGCAAGGCTTGTCTAGGTAGCCATTTTTGAAGCAAAGACTAGAACCATAGTTCAGAGTGAGATCATAGCAGTGAAGAGATAATCAGACGGGGGTGGCTGTAAGCATCAACATCAACAAAAGAATTTTACTGCTAAGGTCAATCAAAAAGTATTTTTCAATCAGTATCGAGCATATGTCACACATATATTTAACCACACCTATTATTATCATAGGATGGAAACCATTTTTCATGTTTTGACTTTGATCTTTTCCTGCCTTCTGACATAGATTCTTCAGACAATATATTAAAATGTTTCAAAATAAGATTATTTTGCATGAATGAATTAGAATTTTTTTTTTCTAACTTAAAATGCCAATTCCAATTGATTTCCTCAAAAACTCCAAGCGAACTGCTTCAAGAGGTTTTGTGAACAAATTAGCCAATAGTTTTTCAGTGTCAATGTAATTAAGAGTAATGATGTTATCCTCAACTAACTAACGGATGAAATGATACCTTATATTTATGTGCTTAGTCCTAAAGTGTTGAACCGAATTTTTGAAGATATTAATAGCACTTGTGTTATCACAATAAAGAATCACAGAATATTGGACAAGACCATAATCTGGCAGCATTTATTTCATCCATAATAGTTGAGTACAACAACTAGCAGCGGCTATGTACTCAGTCTCGGCAGTAGATAAGAAAATTACATTTTGTTTCTTATTATGCCATGACACTAAATTGTTACCGATGTAGAAACATCTTCCTGATGTGTTTTTTCTGTCGTCTGCACATCCTGCCTAGTCAACATCAGAAAAACCTGCAATGTTTGAGTTAGTATCTTTGAAAAACCAAATACCAAACTCAGCAGTAGAATTCACATATCGGATAATCCTTTTAATAGTTGTTAAATGTGATTCCTCTGAATTTGACTGATATCGTGCACAAATTTCTATACTGAAGGCAATATCTGGTCTACTAGCTATGAGATACAATAGACTCCCTATCATGCTCCTGAACATGGTTTGATCAATATTTTTACCTTTTTTATCTTTTGACAATTTAACAGATGTACTCATAGGAGTACGAATGAGTTTGGTAGACTCAAGCTTAAATATCTTAACTAGGTTTTTAGCATATTTCGACTGTGAGATAAAAATTCTTTCGTCAGACTGTTTGATCTGTAAACCTAGAAAGTAGTTATGTTCTCCTACCATACTCATTTTGAATTCTTTTTGCATACATTCAGAGAATGAAAGAACAAGAGATTCACATATAGATCCAAACACAATATCATCAATATAAATTTGTGCAACCAAAATACTGTTCTTGTCCCTTTTTATGAAAAGAGTCTTATCCACACTTCCTTTGACAAAATCATGATTTACCAGGAAGGTGGTTAGACGTTCATACCAGGCTCGGGGAGCTTGTTTCAGACCATACAGAGCTCTTTTGAGCTTATAAACGTAATTGGAATAATGTGGATCCTGAAAACCTTTAGATTGTTCAACATAGGCAACTTCTTTTAGCTGGCCATTTAGAAAAGCACTTTTTACATCCATTTGGTATAAATTGAAGTTTAGAAAATAGGAAACTGCAAGCAGGATACGAATTGATTCTAATTTAGCCATTGGGGTAAAGGTTTCATCAAAATCTATTCCTTCTACTTGAGTGTATCCTTATGCCACTAACCTAACCTTATTTCTTACAACAGTTCCTTGTTCATCAGATTTATTTTTAAAAATCTATTTTGTCCCAATTACATTAACGTTTTCAGGTCTAGGTACAAGTTCCCAAACATCATTTCTGATAAATTGTTCGAATTCCTCATGCGTAGCATTCATCCAACAATCGTCAGTTAGAACCACCTTAACATTTTATGGTTCAATCATAGAGACATGGCACAAATGACTTACCTGATTTATCTGATCAAGCATTTGTCGGCGAGTCATCATAGGTTTTGTTACCTCTCTAATCACCAGATTCAGTAGACGATTTAGCTTTACACGTGAGGATGGTTCCAAAACTACTTGCTCTTCAAGACTTGTTTTCTTTTTAGAACCTTCATCCACATATTGTTTTGGAGAAACTGGTTGAATTGGATCTTCAAGAATCTGAAAATTTAACTAATCTGCTTCTGGGGTCACTGTCTCTTCAGTTATTCTTGTATCATCAACAACTACATTAGCAGACTTCATAACAGTAGAAGTACGTAAATTGTAAACTCTAAAATCTCTACTGTTTAAGGAATAACCAATAAATATTCTATCATCACTTCTGGATTCAAATTTACCCAATTGTTATCAATCTTTTAATATGTAACATTTGCTTCCAAAAGTTCTGAAATATTTAATATTAGGCTTCCTACCTTTCCACAACTCATAAGCAGTCTGTTTGGTACCAAGTCATAAATGCACGCGATTGATGACATAACATGCGGTATTTATGGCCTCAACCTAAAATTTGAGAGAAAGGTTTTTACCATGAGGTATCACTCTAACCATCTCCTACACTAGTATGTTTTTTCATTACACTACACCATTCTATTGTGGTATTTTTGGTGTGAAAAATTCATGTTGAATTCCATGTTCGTCACAAAAGATTGAGAATTTTGAATTATTAATTTCTTTACCATGGTCTGATCTTATCTTAGTAATATGTTGATTGTTCCTGTGCTATTCATTATTCAACCGAAGACAGAGAGATTTAAAAATAGCAAAAGTGTCAGATTTTTCACGCAAAAAATTCACCCAGGTAAACCTAGAAAAGTCATCCACAACAAGAAAGATATATTTCTTACCACCTATACTCTCTGTTCTAGTAGGACCCATAAGATCCATATGCAATAATTACAGAGGATATTGAGTAGCAAGTTGATTTATTTTTTTGTGAGGAATTTTAATTTGTTTACCTAGTTGACATGATCCACACACAACTTTGGTGTCATTGCTCAGCTTGGGAATACCTTTGACCAACTCAGAATTTGCAAGCCTGGTAAGATCCTTATAATTAATATGACCCAAACGATAGTGCCATAATTTTGTTGGGTCAATTTTAGCAGAGTGACATATTTGATCGATTTTTGACAAAATTTCATAGTAGTTATGAGAGGTTCGAACACCATGAATAACAGCTTTTCCTTTTTTATCCAAAATCAGACATTCAGTTTTAGTAAAATGAACTTCATGGTGTATGTCATACATCTGACTAATACTAAGTAAATTTACTTTGAGACCGTCAACTAGAAGAATATCGTCCAATTTGGGTAGCCCCGGAGAATCAATAGAACCTCTTCTAATAATCTTGGATGAAATGCCATCCCCAAATGTGACAAGTCCTCCATCATATGGATCAATATTATAGAATAAGGACTTATCACCAGACATATGACGGGAACACCCACTATCTAAATATCACATAAAAGAATTTTGAGCTTTTAAAGCCATGTGAACAACATTGTATGTCAAGTCAGATTTTCGAACCCAAACAGCACGCGTTTTTGGAAAGGGTTTAGTTTGAGTGTTGGGTTTCAAGCCAAAAAAAGGTCTCTGCCAATTGTCCGCTCGAGCGGTCATGTTTTCTACTCGAGCGCGCGACTCCCAGTGATCTTTCCCATCTCTTTGCCAGTTGTCCGCTCGAGCGCTCATATATCCCGCTCGAACGCACACCTGGCTGAGGGTTTTGTTCTGCAACTGTCTAATTTGATTGTGCACTTTTTTTGATTTTCTATCATGCTGTTGTAGACATTGTTTTTTTTTTCTACAGAAATATCTAATATGTCCAAGAATACCACAACAGTGACAGTTGGAACAAATTTTTGGAAAACAGTAGATTTAGGTAGACCTTTTTGAACAGATTTTCCCGACAATTTAATCCTGATTAAGTTAGGATTTTCTAAAATTTTATCCTTACCTGACAGCATGCTGTTAGCTTTAACAAAGTTGATTTTACCTGTATTTTTTGATTCAGGCGTACTTGCCACGTATCCTAAACTAGTTCGATCTTTTGCCGCTTTTTGCACACTAAGGATTTCATCCAAACTCAGTGAACCTGCATTCAATTTTTGTAGAGTGATGTCAGCAGTTGCCAATTCTGATTCTAATATTTGCACTCTTTTTTTACTAGCTTCAAACATAAACTTGAACTTAACAGAATCTTATAATTCCAACTCGAGTTTAGAAACATTTAATTTGAGCAAATCACAAGATTCAATGAGTTCATTCCTCTGTTTGTCAAAACTAACCTGTTTCTCAGTCATTTTGGTTTTAAAGATTTTTAGCTGAAAAATTAAAGATTGAGACTCAGTTAGTTCAGATTTCAGACTAATATTTTCCTTTTCCATTGTTTTAACTTTTAGTGTTAACTTAGTGATAACTTTTGTCATTTTGTAGCTTTCTCAATTAAGGTTATCATAAGCTCACTAAAGATCTTTTTCATTTCTCTCATTCGATTCAGAACCTAAACCAGAATCACTGTGAGAAGCACGAGAATCATGATCAGAAAATTCAGACTTACCTAATCCTGTGGAAATCACAAGGGCAATGAACTTACCTTCATCATTCTCTGGTTCTGACTCGTTTCCATCATCAGATGATTCAATTTCGTCGTCCCATGTCACAGTGAACACTTTTTCTTTTCTTTTCTATTTGTTTGGACAATTATGTGCTATATGTTCATACCCTTGACATTCAAAACACTGTATATTCTGATTCTAAACTTTAGCTTTTTTCTTTTCAAATTTCACCACATTCTTACTTTTGTCACCAAAATGACCAGATTTTGACTTGAGGTTAGGTTTTTTTATTTAAAACAGACTTTTTAAATTTTTT
>JAULJZ010072667.1:0-13016 GCA_032270985.1 Heliamphora pulchella | reverse complement strand
TAGAATAGTAACCAAAATTACGTTTGTGTAGAGTGTTTCGATTTGTATGAAAATAAAAAAGTTTTGAAAATATTTCGAGAGCATTTCGAATGAGATAAAATTAGAAATATTTGAAAATATAAGTTGAAATCAATATATTGAAGACTAACAATTGATTAGTTAAATATACAGAAATTTATGTAATGTTCACATAAAAATTAATATTTCTTTGATTATATTTATTATGTATAATCAAATACTGAATTTAGTTAAATCCATGTCTGAATGATTCCACATAGTGTCCCAACCAAATATGGTGTAAAAGTTTAATTAGGAAGTAGTAGCACTCACTATATTATTTTTATTAAAGTAAATACAGCCTCCTAGAATTTTCTGAATATATATATATAATATAAAATATTTGGAATCCTTTTCAATAAAATTTGTTGGGATTACACAATTTCTTGGTCCATGTGTTTCAAAGGGAACCCTAGAAATTCGTTTTGGGTGTTTCGATGGAAATAAATGAAAATTTTATTCGTTGATGCCAAATAGACTTCAGATTAATTGATATTGTTTTCCAAAAATGTTTAAAGATCACGGATCTGTTTAGATATTTATTGGGAAAAAAGGAAATTAAAGGAAAAAAAATGAAGAGTTATTTTCAAAATTATCTATTTTCTTAACCCACTCCCCCATAAAAGTTTAAATAAATTAGAAATAAAATTTCCCTTTGCCAAACATATCCAATATTTAAACGTAGCTTATATAAATGAAAAAAAATAAATGAATGAACTTTGTTTTTTAAATCATAATGTTTTTATTATCAACTTAAACAAAAGTAAACGGAAAACAAATATGATCTTCACCCCCCCCCCCCAAAAGAAGAAAAAAATAATATAGTGAAGTAACTAATTTTAAATATTTAATTTCCATATTATTCTTTTTCTATTTATAAACCTTTCCACCAATTCATAGTCTAAATACATTTCCAAAGTGATGGGTATTTTTTCTTCGACAATAATGTGATGATTGAGATATGTCGGGCGATGCCACAAAATTAATAAAACACGTGCTACTATTTTTTAGAGGCACCAACAAGGTTTTTTCCATAAGTGTTGCACATTGAAAATGGGGATTTGGATTCTCTCTTTTTCTTATGAAGATATCCATCTTTGTAGTCTCAGTTATAAATAGATATGACAATAATTTTTCCATTTTTTGTTTTTCTTGTCTCTCTCACTTAATTATAGTTCTTAAATATATCTATAAAAATATATATATAATTTATTTTTTAAAATTATAATCATTCATCAAAAAAATTCTTACTACGTCGTATCTCACTCTTAGTAATATCATGCATCTTCTCAAATGATTTAACAAAAACTACTGCTATATTATCGCTGCCCTGCACCTTGTCCCAAGTTACTTTTTTTTTTGACTTACGTCACCTTGTTCTCAAGCGCCCTAATAAGGTACCGGGATTCAACGAGACATCACATCTCCGCTCCTACCGTGCTCTGTCCGATTGTAATTTTTGTCTATAAATTACAAATTAAAGAAGTGTTCTTTTGGGACAGGAAAAGTTCATCCTTAGGTTGCGCCAAGCATCATTTTATGTAAAAAAGCAAATTATTTAGACGACTCCATGTGCATGATTAAATCACATTTATATATATTTTTTTAAATCAATAAAATATGATATTTAGCATAAATAGTTTTTTCCCATTTAAAGACAATCTCTTCATGCAATTACTATTGACGATTCAATTTAGGTTTTTACCTAAATAATTTTTCTAATGAAACAAATAATAAGAACAATTCGAACCATCAACATCAGCATCATCAATACCCAACAAAATCTAATCCAATCAGATTCTCTTAAAGAGAGAATATCTTTGGAGTTTTTTGGTCACGTCAACTTGGTTGTTGCATCTACGACGACCCCACATTTTGCAATATCTTGTGGTGACAATTTTTTGGGCTGCTCTCACACAAATATTTTTTTTTCAAATAAGATGGAAAGAATTTATTTTTTTCACATTTAAAACTTACACAATCTTATATTTCGGCTTAGTTCATTTAATATAAAAGGAAAGGAAAAAAAAACCATTTTCAGAATTCTTGTTCAATTGATACAGAAAAATATGAGTTTCGGAAAAACACTTTTTTTGCAGAAAATATTTTTTCGTAAAACAAATCTTGTAAAAAGTACAAGATTATACATTGCCAAAAAGTTAAAAATTAAATTTTCTATCAACTTTTTTATAAACTAAACATGTAACGGAAACTACTTCGTTTATATTTTTATTTTTTTTCTTTTTTTTAACTTTACTTTTCTCATGAATGACTTTTTTGTATTATTTTTTTAACAACTGAACAGTAAAGGGAAAAAAAAAGTGAGAATCACCACCAGCAGTCTACAATGAGACTCGAAACTGCAATTTAATCTCTACTATGAGAATCAAAATCTGAAAATGTGGATTAAACCTGTCTGATTGCGATATTGGATGATATATAGTTGCTATTGAATATTGGGCTAGCCCAATTGCATTAGTATATTATTGAAGCTCAACTTCTCTAAATGGGTAGAAAAGTTAGGTCCGGGCATGCTTAGAGCCGTTTGATAACGTTTATAGTTTTTTATTTTTTGTTTATGAAAAATTAAAAATATATTTTTGTTTATGATTATAAAAAAAATAAAAACAAAAACATATTTGGTAACATAAATATTTAAAAAGTGGTAGTTGAAGATTACGGATGAATCCAATCAAAATTTGTTTATAAAACAAGTAAAAACACATTTTTCCTGTTTCTTAAAATTTTGAAAACTGTTTACAGTTTTTTGAAAAAAATAATAATTACCAAACATATTTTCGTTTACAATTTACAAAAAATTTAAAAATAAAAACAAAAAATAGAAAATATAAACGTTACTAAACGACACCTTAACTATTTATTTTCTTGTTAAAAAAAACAATTTATTTCCTTTTTGTATAAAATGCAGTTAGGATGAGTTAAATGCAGAAAAAAAGACTTTGTAACTCTATTAAAAAAATTATGTTATATTTGGAACTTGAACTTTGTTGAGGATACAAAGCTTCGTTTGGTAAAGAGCTTAAAATTAAGTTTATCGTCTTTTGGCTTAAAGCTAAAAAAAGTCAAAATGTTTCGTTTGTGAACTCAAAAGCTTTTAGCTTTTAGCTTAAAATTATATTTGGAACCTGACGAACCGAATTATGTCTTGTACTCCCTTTCAACATACTCCGACACTATGTATACAATATATCATGTAAACTCTATTTTCCTAAAATAAAAGAAAATCTCAAAATATATAAAAAAACTCGTAACTATTCAAAATAATCACCAAGAAAGGGACACACCTATTCAAACCGAATAGGTGCCACCAAAAGACACATCCTTAAAATAGTAACTTTTCAATTACCATCTTTAATTAATTTACATTCACATCAAAAAAATAATTTAAAATTATTTTTTTCAACAATTTCCACATAAATGAAAATTGATTAGGTCGACTGTACAAACGACAATAGAAGACTATGCAGACACAAATAGAGTACAAACGAAATTTTCTTATATAAGGATATGTGGTTTTTTTGCCTTAAATCTTCTCTTGTGATAAACTATCGAACTTACTAACTAATCAGTGGACGTACTGTCTTGAACTGTTTAACCGTTTGTGTAAGCCAAGATAATAAAATGTCACACAGATTCTTCGCTAACACAGTCATTGGTTCTCACGATTGTGTCTATTTTGGCCCTGGGTAAGTTATGGTATTAATGAGTGCTTTAGAAAAATTAGCCTTATCAATTCTCATGGAAGCGGCCTCACTTAACACTTATATAAGTGATTTCTTATTAAGAGTATCCTGCTATATACTCTACTTGGAATCCCAAGATACAAGAATCATTAAAAACAAGTTTATCCTAAACAATATTACAAGATCACTGTTTCATTATAAGAATGAATAGGAGAAATTCTCCTCGTGATCTTTTAGTCCCCCACAATTCTATTGTCCCGTTGAATCTAGATCTTGGGATCTCTAGTTAGTTAGGTTGGATTGACAAAGTCGAGACCTTTACGTAATAGGCTTTAATCCCATTCCTTTCGATAATTCTTCAATTAACTCTCCGTACAACTTTTTGGTTAGCAAATTCGCAATATTATCTTTTGACTCATATAGTCAATAATGATATCTTCATTAGAGAGTAGTCGTTTCATGGAATCGTGTCTACGACTATAATGTCGACGAGACTTACTGTTACACATATTTTGTACCTTTACAATTAATAAATGTAATTCGTTGACACAACTTGCAACCACATTGAAATATTATCACTTTGAAGCAACTTGCTTTTTTCATGATTTATATAAAATGATAAATTCAAATTCCACTATGAATCCTACTATTATATACATTTAGTTTGATAAATTCAATTACATAATTGCACCTCTAAACGTCAAGATATTCAAATTGTATTCACTTTATTCTATATTTTAGGATTCCCCACATTTCTGTGATAAGTTAAAATTATTATCATGATCTCCAAAATTTATAACATGATTCACGAATAATTATCATTGTCATAACTATTAACGCATAATTATGATCAACTCATAACCTAGTGACAACACAGTATGTCACTCCATCTCTTTAGTCATAAGAGATACACAAAATTTATCGCTTCAATTTCAAGAGATAAGCCTACACAATTCATTTATCAAATAATAAATTTCTCCAAATTTATAAGAGCAAAAAAATTATACTCTTAAACTACGGTTTCACGCTTAGTGCAACGACACTTGTATATCCATCCATATAATTGGATACCAACAATAGTATACAATAAATTTATATATTAATTTTTTATAATTAGTTTATGGGGTATAGTTATTTAAGAGCAATTAAAAAATTAGACTTGAATATGTTCTTAAATCCAAATTAACAAGAATTTAATTATCAAGACATAGGGCATTGACACGTATTTGGTCAAAATCAAATACGTTACATTCTAAAATTAATATTAGAATTCATATTTAATCCAAACTTATATTTAAGTTTAACAACCAAATTAAACCCATCATTTTTTTAAAAAAAGAATAGGATAAATTACAGTGACCTCCCATGAGATTTAGTAAAACATTAACCACCACCCCTGTGATTTTTAAAATGTCATTAACCTCCCTTCAGATTTAGGTTTTGCATCAAATTAGTCCAATTCTTAAATTTTCGCTTAACTATGTCTTGTTTGGCACGTTTTTCGAATAAATTTTTATGATCTAATCCGTTCATTACGTAGAACTCGTCGAGTTTGTTTAATATATAAAAATTCAAATTCATCTAATATCTATAACTTTGTAATTGAATAAAATCTCCTAATAAATAAATAAATAAATATAATAATTTAAAAAAATATTGTTAAACAAATGTTATTCAATCACTTAACTACATGTATTAGATGAATTTGAATTATAATATATTATACAAACTCGACGAGTTCTACATAATGAACGAATTGGATCATAAAAATTTATTCAAAAAACACGCCAAACAACTGAGCAAAAATTTAATGATTAGACGAATTTGATGCAAAACCTAAACAAGATGGGAGGTTAATAACATTTCACAAAACACAAGAATGGTGGTTGATGTTTTACTAAATCTCAGTGGAATTACTGTAATTTACCCAAAGGAATAATATAATCAAAAACTCCCAATACATAGAGAGTAATTTTACATGCTCATGTATCTTAATTAAATCAATCTCTATAACATTGATTTGAAAACAAATTCTGAATATTTGTTTTGAAATATGCAAACAAATAATAATTACTACCATTAAAGTTCGCATATAAAAAAAACACACAAGTTACAAAATATGCTCACATAAAATGTCAACCAAATTCAGATCTTGAAACTCATTTGTGTTATATTCACAAATTTATGATCTTTATTTAATTTTCTAGCAAAAAACAAAAGCATAAAAAATTATAATTAAGATTTTCTTATCTCAAAAATTTTTAATACATAACAAGAAATAAAAAATTAAATTTCAAGTCCATCGAAACAAGCCACACTCAAGTAGGAGTTTATACGTGCATACAAAGGGCAAATAAACGATTTGGACATTTTAGCATAGCCAAACGCGACCTTCACCTAACCAACATTCAGCGAACAGGCGCACTGTTCATTGCCTTCTCAATTGCTGAACCGAACAATGTCACGTTTGGTTCGGCAAATTGTTTTCTTTGATCTCCTTCAAATTCCATCCAAATGATGCAAAACCTAAATATCCTTGGAAAGGTATTGAGACAAAGATTCCAAAAATACAAGTCTCGTGCTTCTAAAACCAGCGAATAAGTGCGAAACATGACTGTTTATCTTCCTCTGTTTCATGATAGAAAATCCACCGTAGGATCATTTGGATTCAAGAAATTAATCCTGGATCATTTCTTAATCTATTATATCTCTCCCAATTTACATCCAAACTACAACCATGACTGGTAATAGAAAATATATATATTTTTTTTAATTCAGTGGAACAAACCAGTCTCAAAACGAAATTAAAACAGGCTCTATAGAGTTTACACGATATATTGCATATATAGTGTCGAAATCCGTTAAAAAAGAATATAAAACATGGATGAATAGGTGCCAAACCGAAATTAAAACAAGCATTGTGTCTTTTAATAACACCTATTCGGTTTGAATAGATGTACTTCATTGTAAAAGATCATGAGTTGAAAGAAATTGAGAATTGTCAAAGTTTACGAGGTAATTAAAGAGATAAACCAAATCTAGTAGTGGCTAGATGTATCCATTATCCACACTAGGAAATATATCTCTATATATAGGTTTATTTTGTATAATCAATTTGTGGAAAACTAGAAGGAAATAAAAAAAGGGAGAAACAAAGAGAGCCATAAAGTTTGAAAATTTTAACATTTCTTGTATTTAAATTTTTGCGATGAATAAAAATGAGTGTTTCTTTTTTTCTTTATCTTTTGTTATTCATTTCTATGTATGTTAAAATCACTACAAATGAGTTCCTTACGTTTATTTCCCACCAACACCCACTAACAAAGTAACTGATCACGTTAACATGTTGTAATTGCGTTTGCCCTAGCTTATTTTTTTTTGAATTTTTTGGATTTTGGATTTTTTTTTTTTTTGTAAAAGAGTAAATATAAAAAGAAGTAAAAAAAAATAATTAATTATAGTGAGAGGTCAAATAAGTGAATTTTTTAATAAATTTTTAAACAAAAAAATTCTTTAAAAAAAACTAAGTCAGACAGAAACTATATAACTGATTACTAACTAATTCTTCAACTAACACTACTTTCAGTCACGTAAGTAACATTTTCTCTCTTCTCATAAGCATGAATATTGAATGTGCTCCCAGCGAATCCGTCGGCGACGATATGGGAAGCGTGCACGCAGTATACCATTTTTTTTTTTTGAATAATTTATATAATAAAATAGCTCAAATTTTTAAAATGTACAAATTATCTTTGAAAGGTTGAGATGTACTCTCAATTTTAAATCAAGGGTTAAGATTTACAATTCAACTTCTCATTCATCTCATTTCTCTCTTTAATAAATGAGCATTTTTTCTCTTTTGAAAGTAGTACCTACACTTTTCTTTTCTATTTTTATTTCATCTCCGGTCAAAAAATTAGCTCCTCTTTGGTTTAACTTTGTAAAGATTTTTTTTTAAAAAATTTTTATTTATATTTTGAAAAAAGCTACTTTTTAATTACATAAATCTAAAATATAAGAAAAAAATTAATATCAAAATCAAAAAATGATAAAAATTTTAAAACTCTTTATTTCACTTAAATAAGTATCTTTTGTGTTGTTAATATTTTTAGTTTTCTATACTTATTTTTTGAAAAAAGATTCAAAAAGATATTTTTTAAACTGTTTTCAAATTTTTTTTGGAGTTTTTTAAATACCCAAAATATTTTTAAATTCTTGAAATGCATTTTCAGGGAAAAAAAGATAGGACAAAAGAGAGAAAATAGAAAGAGTCCACACACAAAAATTTAAAAATAAAAAGTGAATTTTTAAAATAAGATGAGAAATAAAAAAAGAGTACACACACAACACATTTTAGAATGGATAGAGAAAAAAAGTGAATTAGTTCTAAGGAGAGAAAAGAAGATGATTTCTTGAAATAAGAAAAGACATGTGGGTAAAGAGAGAAATAAGATGAGTGGAAAAAAATTACAACCTTATCTTTAATCAGTTAAATACTAATGTGATAGTAATTCTTTTTTATATGCTTGGTACCTATTCAACACCTAAATATTTTTCAGTTGTTAGGAGGTTGAAAGTGAAATTTAAATTGTGATTGAATTGATTTTTAAGTATATTATTTTTCTTAATATTTTTTTAGTATAATTGTAAGAGTTTTTTGGCATGAGTTAATTTTTTTCGAATATTCCTGTTAATAGTGTTTTAGTATGATGTTAGTGTTTTTCGAAATGATTCATGTTTAGAAAAATAAAACTTGAAAAATAATTAATTATTTGAATGTATAAGCCGTGTTTTAGAAGTGTCATAAATACGAGTGATACCAAAAAAATTCGTTGTAAGTGCTTTTAAGCACCGATCATCCCCTAGTAACGATATATTTCTAGTCTTTTCATACTATGGCCCTGTTTGGGCTAAGTTTTATAAATTTTGTTCTTTTTTGAGTTTTTTGAGTTTTCTTTTTTCACAATTAGCCTATTTTTTTTTATTTTTCTGAATTGGCTCGATGAAATGAACCGAAAAAGTAAAACGATTTGATTAAAAGATGAAAAAAAATTCACTAGAACAAAAATAATTAGTATAAAATTTGGCTTATTAGTTTATTTCGATTTGTTTTATTTTTTCTGAATATTTTTTATATTTTGGTAAAAAAAAATTATATTTTCAGCTCGTCTCGATGAGAGGAGTCGAAAAGTATAATATATTGTTTCAAAGATGAAAAAATATCACTAAAATAGAAAATAAACAAAATAAAATAAGCGAAAAAACAGTTATCCCAAGTCGGGCTTATTTTGCTTAACACTTAGGCCAGAGTAATTATTCGGTATATTTTGCTTAACACTTGGGCCAGTATCTTATTCCAAATTTAAAATAAATAATTTAAATTTAACTATGCAGTGTGTGTCACACTCTAAGTGGATTGAAATCATGAATTTTGAATCCTAAATAAATTTTTGAATAATTATTATTAATGCAGCCAAATAAAAAGATTTATATCTGACATCATTATTAGTCCAACCTAATTGTTGAAAAACAAACACCATTTTAATTGGCCCACTGTTACACAAATCTTGTCTAAAGGTTCAAAATTTTAATCAAACAGAGTTTTAATTTGACACAATTTTAATTATTAGATATTAGTGAATCTCGGTAAATTAACTACTCTGAGGCCTGTTTGATAATGGTTTTAGACCAATAGACTGATTGAGTAAAGATAAGAACTGAAAACATTTCTGGAGTTGGATTAGAAAAGTTGATGAATGAGTAATCCACTAGATTTGGGTGTATTATGAAACCTATCATGAGGTAAGTTTGGCAACCCAGGGCATCTAGCCTGAAATTATAGAACGGAAATACCCTCCCATCATGCTTCAAAGGCGTAACTAGCGGTACCACTCTTTGGAGCCAATCTCTTTCAACACCAATCAAATTCGAAAACACTCCGACGATGAATTTGGAAGATTCAAAGAGTAGTGGGAAATAATGATGAATTTTGAAGATTCGAAAAATAGTAAGAAACGACATCAAGCTTGGAGAAGTTGAAAATGATGGTGAAGCAATGGGAGAGAGCAATTCCGACCTTGGATACGATGACAAAATTGGCCAGTCATCAAAGTCGATGATTGGAAAGCGGTGGCAAGAGTGGTTGGAAAGCCTATAGAGGTCTCGAAGTTGGTGAGGGTTCTCTTGGCTTGGATTTGTCGATATGAACAGCGAAGGCAGTTATGGCCGTGACTTTCTATTGTCGCTAGAGGTTTTGGCGTTGGAGGAGATGGCCCTAGGATGCCGAAATCCAAATTGGTAATTTTGTTACTATAAGGGTAATTTTGAAAATAATTTATCTCATATTATCTAATCTCACTCAAAATAATGAGTTTGTGTAACCCATTATATTATCCACTCAAATCAAATACAAAAAAATTAATCTCATCTCATTCATAATTCTACATCATTCTTAACTTTTGTACTAATATCGGCTCATTATTAATCCTAACTAACATACACAGGTTATTAAACAAGGTCTGAATGTGCAATATCACATCATAAATAAAATATAAAAAAATGTGAATGTCCAATGTAACATAATAAATAAAATATAATAAAAATAATAATAATAACATTTTTACTTGCTCAAATGATTTTTATTTCCTGGTTGTGTGGCAAGAAAATTCAACATTAATTATGCCCGCCCTGCCCTGCCTGTTGCAGCTTAATAAGAGACTTCCCCACTTGAGCCTATATGTTTTTTCTAACAAATATGACTGCTTTGGACAAAGAAATCTTATAAAAATTTTAAAGTGTATTTTTAATAATTATATCTATTTAAATTAATATAAAAAAATTATTAAAAACAAAAAAGCATGTAGGCTCAAAAAGGCAAGAGATCACGTGTCCTGAAAATTATGTCCTTGTGCTCTAATATATTATGAATTGTTGAATATATAACAAGATTCTTGTGTTCTAAATTTTTTTAAATACTCACAACTTGTTACAAGTTATAACAATTTTTTGTTCTATTTCAATTATAAATAACTACTTAAAATTAGATTTTTTATTTGATTCAAAGACATAAAATATCAATTGTTAAAACCCAATTTTTTCCTTTGCAATTTGCATAATAGCTTAAAGTCACTTTATTACTAAACCAACTTATATGATTTAAAGTAAAAAATCTAACTTTAACTTAGGTTATCTCTCTCTCTCTCTCTCTCACACACACACACACACACACACACACACACACATATATATATATATATAGACTTTTAGGTACAATATTTTAATTATTGATTCAACAATGGCAAAAGCGGAATTACAAAATCTTATTAGATGAAGCTTCTTCAAAATCCTTGAAAAAACCTATTTACAACAAATTTTATCAAATTATTTCGATAATGATTAAATCACCCATCAAATGAAAGGCTCAAGAGTAATATATATAGTCAATGACCAAAATGGCTCACGTACAATAAAAGATCCATTGAATCCCATACCAAGAGGATCAAAGGTAATATGTGTAAACCAAAGACCAAATGATTTATATACATCGAAAAGACCCATCAAAATTCATAATAAAATGATCAAGAGCAATATATATAGCCAAATACCAATTGGCTCAGGTATATCAAAAAGACCCATCGAATCCTAACTCTTTTTCGATATTATCCAAGCCTTGTTAAACAAAAGAATTTATAATTTTAATAATCCAATTTCCTCTCAAGTGTATCAAAAGTGCAAATAGAAATAAAATATATAATCAGTGGACAGGTGTCGCAAGACAGTTAATTGACGTTTTCTTTTAAGAAGACAAGTGTCATATAATAGTTATGGATCCAAATGTTACGAATCCAGATGCTACGAAGTAGTTATTTATTCTCGATGACCAAAAATCATGCTTAATCGTGGAACAGTTATAAGATCGTGGCATAGAGAGAGTTGACTACATCGTTGTATAACTATCCACTATTAAAGTTGGCTCCGAAACTGCCCACTATTAAAGTTGGCTGACGGATACAAAAGTGGTTAGAAACAGTTACAAATTAATTTATAAAAGATTAATCACGGACATAAGAGAAGAACCTTTACGCACCAGCAAACTGCTTATCTTTTTCGTTTTATCTTATTTATTTTTTATATACTTTTTCTTTCAAGTTATTTTAATTTATAGTTTATATGAGTAATTTGTCATTGTAATCAAGTTATTGTAACTTATTCTCATCAAAATAATAAAATTCTTTATTACTTATATTTGATTCATCTTTGATTACTTTATTGGTAAAGTCTTAAAATATAACAAAAAGGCCTTACACGCAATCGCTTGATAGTCTTGAAAAAATTACTCTTTCGAATGAGATATAATTTGTTTTGGTTAACAAAACCAAATGGGTTGAAATTGCTATTTTATTCACTCACTTCAACAAAATGGATTAACAATACTTATTTTTTCATATTTTATGGATATTATTCACCCATTTTATCATGGAAGCGTCGAATTTATTTGCGAAGCGAGTCATCAATGGAAATAATTAACGGTCCAGCGATTGAGATCGAAACTAGGGTTCAGCGATGGAGGGATGAATGCTGCTACTCTCACGAGGAACGAATCAACAGTGCAACATCTGGATCCTTCTCAAGCTCAAGCACGTAGGGCTCGTTCAAGCTCACCCACGCTTCAATTCCAGTCCCGCACTTTGTGTCAATCAAAGCCACCATTTCCACCGGCAAACACACGTTGCTCACCAGACATGGCTTCCCCCACCCAAAATCCGTTTCGTATAATGGAAACCCACACATGCTGGTAAAATAATGCAGCTCCACTTTCTCGTCTACACTCGCTTTTCTCACTTCATTCAGAAAATCCACCACCGCCGAGAAAATCTCATCTGGGTTGGAAAGTTTCGAGTAAATCGACAGCGTGTTCCGAACAGTTTCTCTTATTAGACCCACCAGGTGATGAAGCTCTATCTCGCTCTCTTCCGCCCTAAATCTTGCCGGAGTTAGCATATAAAAGTTTCCGCAAGCATTTTCCGGCGTTGGTATAGCCGTTCGATCTCGCAGGTTCACCGACAGGGATATCACGGAAGGCCTCGGATTCCCATCGTGGTTCGCCTGAGCGGCGCCGATGATAGCCTTCCAGAGAGTGGATATCACCACCTCCACCCTGGTGGGTTGCCAGCGGTCATCGTCCGGAGAACCGGGAGGCCTGATTTTAGCTTTCAGGGCTGCTATTGTGGCTGAATCAAAGACCAACCTCCGTGT
>JAULJZ010072625.1:0-12605 GCA_032270985.1 Heliamphora pulchella | reverse complement strand
GTCCGGCCCGGTCTAGCCCAAATTTTTAGTAGGAGCCCAACGAACTCGGGCCGGGCTTGGTTACCAAATTTAATCAACATTATTTCCTTAACTCCACCGTTTCTGTCACGCCCTAAAACCCGAGGTCACGTGAAAATTCACAAAATACCAGTTTTAGGAAAATAAGTTTTCATACATTCAAATCCACATGTTGAAATCAAATGAAAACCCAATATGCATCTCTCATAAACAGTAAAACATCATGTATATCATGCATAAGTATATTACCCTGAGGCATACAAACATGCCTTCAAATAGGCATACAAAAAGAAAAACTAGTGAAGTCTTCCACTATCGCAGGCACCACCACATCAACTCATCGTGATTATCAACCTCCAAACCTGAAAATGATTTTACAACAAAATCTCACACCGTGAGCCGAAACCCAACAGAAACATACTATAAAGCTGTAAAAATAGGATATGCAATCATATGGTGGGAGTTAACTCAACCACTAGTAAAACCATGCATTATAACTAACGCAAATAACAATTAAAGAAAACTATAGTCAAAATGTTACTTTCCACTCGAATCACACTACCGTAGAAAGGAAAAATATATTTTTCACTCGAAACACACACACAGCCGAAGAAAATAAATCGGTAAAACAGTATGCTCCACTTGGGCCACACAGCTGAGGAGAACGATAAAATGAATCCTACGTACCGACTATATCACAAGGGGACAGATGTAGCAACTACAGACTCCTGCCCCTTTACCCAATCCCTACACATCGTAGGATCGGTTAAGTAAATGCAAGTTCGTACCAAATACCCGCTATCCTGGTACATCTAGAGAATCATTTTACAAAACTAAAATGTTTTTACATTTATACAATGATCCATCCATCAACATGAAGATCAAACAAACATATAGATCCATCCATTAACATGGAGATCAAACGAAACATGTAAAAATATGAGTTTCAAAGCTATACAACATATGAATAAATAGAAGATCCAACCCATCTACCATGGAGATCAATAGGCATGTAAAAACACACACTTTTATGAAACGTTTTCAAGGTTGAGCCCCAACCCCAAGGGTCAGCTCCAAACCCCCGAAAGAAAACACATTTTCCAAAGTTTTTATAAAAACTCCTTTTTCATACCATCCTTTTGAAAACCAACCTCTGCAACGCGAGATCTCATGAATCCATCGCCTAAAAACCATTCGAGGAAAGTGAGGAAAACCAAAATCCAACTACCCAACCACCCAAACAACACCAACAGCCCACACAGGACCCCAGCTGACTGGCCCAAGCACTCAGTGGACTGAAAAACTCTCTGGAAAAAGAGTTTCAAAACAGAACCAATTTCAGTCGACTGACCTCCCAGGTCTAGTTGACCGAACGCCCAAAATGATGATCTAGTCGACTAAAATTATGATCCAGTCGACTGATCCTGCCCAGAAAATGTTTTGTGCTATGATTTTTGCTTCCAAGCCTCAAATCAAACCTACAAACGCCAATCAAATACCCTCGGACATCCACACGCCCAAGCCTTACACCAAAACGTCGAAAGGAAACTCTCGAAATACATTTTCATCCACCGAAAATGACAAAAAACAATTTTAAGTCAAAAACCCGATTTATCAAAACATAAATCACATTTTCATGCATTTTTAAATGGTGAAACAGCACAAGATTACATATAGCACCCTTAAACATCTATACAGTCTAGAATTCTATCTCGGTTAGTTAAAAACTAATACCTCGATTTACGTACAAAATTGAGCTTCGTCAAAATAAAATTTCGTCTAGATGGATGCGTAGAGCACGATGCCTATAATAAGGATCGACTGTTGGTCTGTCAAAAACTAAGCCGCAGGACTAACCCCGCATGCTTATTTAAACCAAAACATGCATCAAAACACATATAAGCATATTAAAGCGAAAACGACAAAATGTGTTGAAAAACACCGAATATGCATATCTATCAAAATGAAACGGTACAGGGTCTCACAACTCTCCCCCTTAAGGAATTTTGCCCCCGAAATTCACTACAAGGTCACGAGGCAAACAACTTCGAGTATCTAGCACGAACCCCTGACTCAAGCTCCCAAGTCGCTTTCTCAACCCCGTGATAAAGCCACTGAATTTTGACATGAGCAATCGTTTTCCCCCGTAACGCTTGTTCCTTCGTATCTAGAATCTTCACAGGATGCTCCTTATACGTGATATCGTCATCAACTCGCAACTTGGCCCAATCCAGGACATGTAAAAGATTAGGCTCGTACCTCCGAAGTATAGAAACGTGAAACACGTTGTGCATAGATGCTAACTGAGGTGGCAAGGCTAGACGGTATGCTACCACCCCAATCCTTTCTAGGATCTCGAAGGGTCCAATAAAGCGCGGTGATAGCTTCCCGCAACGGCCAAATCTCATAACCCTCTACGTGGCGAGACCTTAAGAAACACATGATCTCCTACTGTAAACTCTAAAGGTCTCTTCCTCTGATCTGTATAACTCTTCTGGCAGCTCTGAGCTGTCACCAGACGCTGACGAATCATTGCAATCTTCTCAGTCGTCTCCCGCACTAGGTCGGGTCCCAAAACAGTGGTCTCACCCACATCTGTCCAACACACCGACGATCTACACGGCCTACCATACAGAGCCTCATACGGTGCTATCCCAATATTGGACTGATAGCTGTTGTTGTATACAAACTCTGTAAATAATAGATTATCCTCCCAAGAACCCCAAAAATCAAGCACACAGACTCTCAACATGTCCTCTAAAATCTGTATGGTCCTCTCAGACTGACCATCGGTCTGTGGGTGGAAAGCTGTGCTGAAAGTCAAGCTCATCCCCAAAGTAATCTGAATACTCTGTCAAAAGTGCGATGTAAAGTGCGGGTCTCGATCAGAAATAATAGTCACCGGTACTCCGTGTAGTCGAACTATCTCCCGAACATACAACCTACCCAATCTGTCCACCGAATCCCTTACTCGAATGGAAAAAAATGTGCCAACTTCGTCAGCCTATCAACCACAACCCAAACAGCATCATGTCCCACTGGCGATCGAGGAAGTCCTGATACAAAATTCATCGTGATATTTTTTTACTTCCACTCAGATATAGGCAACGATTGTAACAATCCTGCTGGTCTCTAGTGTTTCACCTTTACTTGCTGACAAATAAGGCATCGAGAAACGAACCCGATCACATCCTTCTTTATTCCTGTCTACCAGAATTGACGACGCAAATCATGATACATCTTTGTGCCTCCTGGATGCACTGCAAGACGTGAGTGATGAAACTCGTGTAGCACCCCAGCACGGCACGACTCTGGCACAAACAATCGCCCTGTCAACCTCAAACTCTGATTTCAACCCACCACCCATCCTGTTGTGTTCTTCCCACTGACAATGTGGACACATATCATCTGAGCCTCCTGATCGGTTCATTGAGCCTCTAACACGCGTGCAACCAATGCGGGCAGTGAAGCTACTGAATATAAAGTTGCACCTGTCTTTGTCTCCCCAAGACATAGATCAAACTCCCCAACATCTCCAAGCATATCCCACTCTCGTCTAGCCACAAAAGCTAATGAACTATGAGATCTCCTACTGAGCGTGTCAGCTACGACATTTGCCTTTTTTGGGTGGTACTGCAAATCAAAGTCGTAATCTCCCAACAACTCCATCCATCGTCATTGGCGAAGATTCAAGTCTTTCTACAAAAACAAGTATTTTAAGTTCTTATGATTAGAGAAAACCTCGAAGTGCTCACCATATAGATAATGCCGCCATATCTTCAAGGCGAAGACCACGGCTGCGAACTCCAGATCATGCGTCGGGTAGTTATTTTTGTGTGTCTTCAATTGTCATGAGCCATAGGCTACAATCTTACGTCCCTGCATCGATACACAGCCCAAACCATCGTGTGATGCGTCACAATACACTCTATACCCCAGGCCTCGCTCTGGAATAATCAACACTGGTGGACTTGTCAATCTCCTCTTCAGCTCCTGGAAAGTTAACTCACAGGACTCGCTCTACACGAACATAACTCCCTTCCGCGTCAGACGCATCATAGGTGCTACTAACCTGAAAAAGTCCTTGATGAATCACTGATAATAACCTGCCAAACCCAGGAAACTGCGGATCTCAAAGACATTCTTCGGTTACTGCAAATCCATCACAGCATCAGTCTTCGACGAGTCCACTGATACCCCATCCTTCGACACCACGTGTCCAAGGAATCTCACCTCTGACATCCAGAACTCGCACTTGTCGAACTTCGTATACAAGCGATGTTCTCTCAGAAGCTGCAAGACAACATGCAGATGCTCCTCATGCATCTCCCTCATGGGTGAATAGATCAGAATGTCATCCATGAATACCACCACAAAACTATCCAGATAAGGGTGGAAGATACAGTTCGTCAAACTCATAAAAGTCATAGGGGCGTTCGTCAAACCGAACGGCATGACCAAAAACTCGTAGTGACCATAATGAGTTCGAAAGGCGGTCTTCGCTATATCCTCATCTCTAATCCTCAGCTGGTGATTCCTTGACCTCAAGTTAATCTTTGAAAAGCAGCGTGATCCCTTCAACTGATCAAACAGGTCATCAATCCTATGCATAGGATACTTGTTCTTGACTGTCACCTGATTCAGCTTCCTATAATCTATACACAGTCTTAAGGACCTATCCTTCTTCTTTGCAAAAAGAGTTGGAGCTCCCCACAAAGACGTACTCGACAGTACAAACTCCTTATCTAGCAACTCCTGCAATTGCACCTTAAGTTCTCGCAACTCAGCAGATGCGAAGCGATACGATGGCATAGAGATGGAAGCAGCTCTTAGAACAAGATTAATAGAGAACTCCACATCTCGACTCGACGGTAACTCAAACAAATCATCAGGAAAGACATCTGGGTAATCACTTACCACATGGGGTAGCTCCCCTCGAACCTCACTCAGCTCATCCAATCTGAGAGCAGAAAAGAGGAAACCCAAGTTCCCTCCAACCTGAGTGGCATCGAGCATAGACACTAAGCCCTCATCCTGATCACCCACAAAATAGAAATAGTCACCCTCTGGCATACCGATCGATACTCTCTATCACTCGTAATCTATAAAGGAACGGTAGGTACGTAGTCTGCCAGTCCATCCCTAAGATGACGTCAAACGTGGTCATGTCTAGAATGATAAAATCAAACTCTAAACAATGACCGGTGACTCCTAACTCACAAGATCTGTAAACTCTACTCAACACTACATTCCCACTGACTGGGGTCTCTACGTTTAATGCACTACACAACGGGCCTATCCGTAATCCCAATGTAGATGCAAAGGCAGAGAAAATAAAAGAATGTGATGCTCCCGTGTCGATGAGAACACTGGCCCATGATCTAAAGACTAGAAAAGTACCTCTGATCATGGTTGGAGTAGCTACAGCATCAGATGTGTCTGGTGCTTTGGAAGCACTGCGATCAGCAAGAACCTAAGCCTTGGCCTGCGGTGGTTTGGTTTGCCCACCATAACCCTGAGTTGTTGGCTGTCTCATAGACGCTGAAGTAGCTCCCTCTGCAAACCTAGACATCTGGGCCCTAGGTTGCGAAGGAGTCTACCGTCTCTGCGCAGATGGAGCAGTTAGCGCTCCGGTCGCACCTTGGGCACTCCCTTCTCGGGGACAGAACTTACGGATGTGCCCGAACTGACCACACCCATAGCATACTGGTGGGTCTCTCGCTTATGACTGGACAGACGCTGAACTCTGTACCTGGCCCTTCCGCGGGCACTCAACTGAACGATGACCCGGCTGTCCGCATCGATAACAAATCAGCCCTCTTTACTCTGGCCTTCCTGCCGAGGCCATTAAAGGTGTAGGCGCGGACGACTGCAGTTGATACGATCCGATAAAATGTGACCTCGGACCCGACGGACTCCGGAGTTTGTTCCTGCTCCCCTGAAGCTGTGTACCTCCATCACTCTGCTGGCCCCTTGCCCTCTCTAACTCTGCGGCTCTTTACCAGCGAGTTCTCTACTCGGATAGCGGTTTCCACCAAATCGATGTACACGTCTAAACCCAGAGCTGCAATCCTGTCCTTGATGGTAGGTCGAAGGCCTCTCTCAAACCTCCTAGTGCGCAACTCTTCTCTAGATACCATCTCATCTGCGAACTGTGACAGATTCGCGAACTTGGTCTCATACTGGACCACCGAAAGATTCCCCTAAACAAGAGAGAGGAACCCTTCTCGATATGTATCCCTCGAAAATCTCGAGAAATACTTCTCCAAGACGACTCTCGTGAAAGCAGCCCACGTGTCATCCACCGTGGTCTTGGTAAACTTCCACCATTCCCTAGCATCTTCTCGCGGTTGAAACGTTGCCAATCTCATAGGCAAAGCATCCTCCTCAATATTCAGAGTATTGAAGATAGCTGTGGTCACTTCCAACCACACGGTAGCAATTTTGGGGTCCGGCTCCCTAGAAAAGGTTGGAGGATCCAACCGCCAAAATTCCCTCATAGCCACACAGGCTCTTAGCTCCAAAGCCCTCGCTCCAGCCATGGATGCCTTAGCCATCGCTCTCATAGTGACAAACATCTCTTGCATGACGTCAGCACTGCCCACTTGTTCCTGTGGGGCATGAACGTCTCCCTCCTCTAGAACCTAAACATAAGCACGACCTCGGCCACGATCCCGTCCCCGCACTCCCCGCGTGGAAATAATTCTATATAAAACAAATAATAGGATAAGCTTTCCTATGACATGTTATTTCGAACAACATAAGCACATAATGCACATAAGCATGCTAACACGTAGCCACTTAAAGTTATGTTAACACATCTCACATATTGGGGAGAACCAACAAGACGAACTCGTCCATTTGGATAACCTATTTAGATTTCTTGCTAGAAAACACGCTGGCCAAACGTGCTTCTAAATTGACTCCCAAATCTGTTAGTCCAAACGCCCTAAGGCAAGACTCATCAATCTTGAGATTCAACCTCCATACCAACATATACACAAATGATCATGCTAAAAAGGCTAATAGCATGTTATAAGATTTTTTATACACATGGAAGCAAGCATCAATAATCAACCTCACCGGTGATAGACCCTCTTCCCATGGCTCTTAGGTATTCGAACCCAGAGCTCTGATAACAAATTATTACTCTCCAAAACTTGGGGTCACGTGAAAATCTACCAAACACTAGTTTTAGGAAAATAACTTTTCATACATTCAAATCCACCTGTTGAAATCAAATGAAAACCCAACATGCATCACTCATAAACAGTAAACATCATGTATATCATGCATAAGTATATTGCCCTGAGGCGTACAAACGTGCCTTCAAACAGGCATACAAAAAGGAAAACTAGTAAAGTCTTCCACCATCACAGGCACTAGTAGATCAACTCCTCGTGATCATCAACCTCCAAACCTAAAAATGGTTTTACAGTAAAATCCCACGCCGTGAGCCGAAACCCAATAGAAACAGACTATAAAGCTGTAAAAATAGGATATGCAATCATATGGTGGGAGCTAACTCAACCACTAGTAAGACCATGCATTATAACTAATGCAAATAACAGTTAAAGAAAACTGTAGTCAAAACGTTGCTTTCCACTCGGATCACACAACCGAGGAAAGAGAAAAAATATATTTTTCACTCGAAATACACACACAGCCGAAGAAAATAAATCGGTAAAACAGTATGCTCCACTCGGGCCACACAGCTGGGGAGAAAGATAAAATGAATCCTACGTACCGACTCTGTTGCAAGGGGATAGATGTAGCAATTACAGATTCTTACCCCTTTGCCTAATCCCTACACATTGTAGGACCGGTTAGGTAAATGTAAGTTCTATACGAAGCCACCACAACGTAAAAGCTTAATTTGCGGGCCAGAAACCCAAGGGTACAAAGCACCCAACCGCTTAATTTATGGGACTAGCCTGAAGGTACAAAGCATCTACTCTGCGCACGTTTCTAGACAAACACCCATGACAACTCGTGCCAAATACCCGCTATTCCGGTACATCTAGAGAATCATTTTACAAAATCAAAATATTTTCACATTTATACAAAGATCCATCCATCAACATGGAGATCAAACAAACATATAGATCCATCCATTAACATGGAGATCAAATGAAACATGTAAAAACATGAGTTTCAAAGCTATATAACATATATATAAATAGGAGATCCAACCCATCTACCATGGAGATCAACAGGCATGTAAAAACACACTTTTATTAAACGTTTTCAAGGTTGAACCCCAACCCTAAGGGTCAGCTCCAAACCCTCGAAAGAAAACACATTTTCCAAAGTTTTTTGTAAAAACTCCTTTTTCACACCATCCTTTTGACAACCAACCTCTGCAACGCGAGATCTCATGAATCCATCACCTCAGAACCATTCGAGGAAAGCGAGAAAAACCAAAATCCAACCACCGAACCACCTAAACAACACCAATAGCCCACACATGACTCCTGCCGACTGGCTCAAGCCCCTAGTCGACTGAAAAACTCTCTGGAAAAAGAGTTTCAAAATAGAAGCAATTTCAGTTGACTGAACGCCCAAAATAATGATCCAGTCGACTGATCTTGCCTAGAAAATATTTTGTGCTACGGTTTTTGCCTCCAAGCCTCAAATCAAGCATCCAAACGCCCATCAAACACCCTCGGACATCCACATGCCCAAGCCTTATACCAAAACCTCGAAAGGAAACTCTCGAAACACATTTTCATCCACCGAAAACAACGAAAAACGATTTCAAGTCAAAAACCCGATTTATCAAAACATAAATCACCTTTTTCATACATTTTTAAACGGTGAAACAGCACAAAATTACATATAGCACCCTTAAACATTTATACAGTATAGAATCCTACCTCGCTGAGTCAGAAACTCGACGCCTCGATCCACGTGCAAAACTAAGTTTCGTCGGAATAAAATTCTATCCGGATGGATGTGTAGAGCACGATGCCTATAATAAGGATCGGCTGTTGGTCCGTCAAAAACCAAGCCGCAGGCCCCCGACAAGTTAGAGAGAAGGCAGCGAGAAAAAGGAAGAAATTTAATCATTAAGTTTTAAAAATATCTTTTGAAAATATCTAACTCTAGATATTTATAAGCTCCCAAAAATTTTTTTTTTTTTGAAATTTTAAAATTCGCAACGTAACTCCTTGCAGCCCCCAGAACTAACCCCGCATCCTTATTTAAATCAAAACATGCATCAAAACACATATAAGCATATTAAAGCGAAAATGCCAAAACGTGTTGAAAAATACCGAATATACATATATATCAAAATAAAACGGTACAGAGTCTCACAATTTCTATGTTAATTTTGTATTTATGTTATAATGAATGTTATTATTATATGCATTTATATATATATTTATATTAATTAACAATCTAACGTAAGCTTGGTGTTAAAATGCAATTGAAGGCTTAACTTTTAAATTCACCGTTTCACACCTCTTAAATCACATTATTAAATTACCGGTTATATATTATTATTTAATAAATTATTATTATATATGTGTATATTTGTGTATATTTATGTAACGGTCGAAACTGAAATTTATTATTATTATTTATTCGTTTAATCTAATTAATC
This sequence comes from Heliamphora pulchella, assembly GCA_032270985.1. Classification (NCBI taxonomy): domain Eukaryota; kingdom Viridiplantae; phylum Streptophyta; class Magnoliopsida; order Ericales; family Sarraceniaceae; genus Heliamphora; species Heliamphora pulchella. The sequence goes on along the minus strand of JAULJZ010072625.1, from coordinate 2,980 downwards.
ATATATTTTTATTTTCTTTTATTTTTTATTTTTCCATTATTTCTATTAATAAATTTGGTATATTTTTTTATAAATCAATTTAGATATTTGCATGCAACCAAATGTTGTCTTAAAGAAACCAAATTCAGCCAATGAATACCGCACCTTCATTACTGTTCATCTTATTCTTTCCACCGCTTCGGTTTTTGGATAATTATTTGCATTTATGGCTAATAAAGCAATTTAAATATTTTCATGCAATCAAACTTTGCCGTATAGTGAAACCCACGGGCTGTTAATGAAGAGATTTAATTGTTCATGATCTCTAAAAATTTGAAATTATTATTAATATTATCTATGTATACATATATTTTTATTAGCATTTTTTTAACTGATTTAATAATTAAGCATACTTATTTTAGTATTTAATTTATAACTAAGTAATATATTTATTTATGTAACGGTATTAATGAAAATTTAGTTAGTATAATTATTATTATTATAATTTTTTTATAACGGTGGTAACGGACCACCTATAATTAGCTACTAATTGTGGTTCATTTAATTCTATAATGGATTCCTATTTAAACATCTAATTAAAAACCTCTAATTATAAAAGTATTCTTAATATTTTACTTTATTTATTTATATATATTTTATCATTATTATTATTATTGTTTTCTTGTCAAGTATCACATCTTTCTTGTTCGTAAATTAAATATTAGTTTCTATTGCACAATAATTATGGATCAAGTGACTAAAGTTTATAAATTTCGTGTAGTATAAATTATAAATTTGGTAGTTATATATGAATTTATGTGGCCGTTGATTATAAATCAGTATAACTTTGTACATGAATATTTGTACTTATGTTATAAAGTATATATATATTACAAAAATCATAAACCACCTCGGTTTTAAAGATGTATACGGGCGTGATTAAAAGTTTCTAAAAATAATCTCGATTTTTAATCGAGTTCATATCTATACCATCTCAATTTTTAACCATGAAACAATCTCGGTTTTGTTTTAAAACTATGATATTTTCTTGTAAAGAATCTCGATTTTTTGTAAAACCGTGATTGTTTCTTCTAAAAGATCTTAGCTTTTTTATATAACCGTGATAAAAAAATATTAACAATCTCGATTTTTAACCGTAATTTAAAAACATAATTTTTGTAAAAAAAATAATATTATATATAAAGATCTTTTTTATATGTTTATGCTACCTGCATAATTGGGTGGTAATGCACACACAAACATCGGCACACACAAACATCGACCCACAATGAGTATTAAAAAAAATACTCATTTCACTACAAAAACATGTAACATATTGTTCCTCATGAAATGGGTCTCAAAAATTATATTGAACTTTTAAGATCTTCACATGAATAATTCAAGAATCAAAATGATAATTTGATAGGCATTTCAAAGAGAAACACAAAACTACAATAAAATAAAAATGAAAATAAAAATTCCTTAAGTTGAAAGTTGTCAATCCATTCTCCTATAAGGACCAACAAAATTACATATATAATCAGTGAAGCACTTACTGCGTGCATTTTCTTGCCAAATATTTGAGAGTGCACAAAAATACATAGTGAAAAATTAACAAGCAAATAACAAAGCGCAGTGTAGGGAATAAGAAGAACAAACACGTCCAAAAAATAATATAGGCAATCTTCAAACTACTTAAAATGTAAAATTTCAACCTACTAAAAATATGCATGATGGAATGATATATATATATATAAAAGATCAACTTGCTATGCCAAGTGGATGTTGAGCACCAATCCTTATCCCTCCACTGGTGACCTGAATAAAGCCTCACAAGTCACATGCTGTTGATAAGAATTTATACAACACCACATTTGCCCCTCTGAAGATGATATATATGGTTCTGATTTCTAAAAAATAGATAATCGACGATATAAAAAAACAAATAAAAAAAAAAGGCCAATAACTGAATAGAACAATAGGAGCAAAAGAAAGCACGCGCGATTCATTTCTATTTGTAATTGCGATCACAAAACAAGATCAAAATACAAGAATTCGATTTCGAACAGAAAAAAGAAGAGGTTATTTAGGTGATCAATATGAATATACGCATATAAAACAATTATATCAAACGAGCCTCTGCAAAATCAAACGAACAATGAGGAAAGAAATTGATACATATATTATCATATTCTAGAAAATTTCAAGAAATTGAATATTGTTGAATAGGACAGGATACCTCCCAAACGGTCATGGCGTCTTGATTAATCCCTTTTCTTCCTTGTTGGGTGAACATAGAAATAAAGCGAGATGATCCTTCAAATCTGACACGTGTGGAAGAGTTATCTGCATTCTGCAGATGATCGTCGTCCTTTCGAGACCCCCTTGGTTTGTCATTGCGATCCTGCTCCACCATGAACCCATCAAACCTGTCGCCCCTACTGCAACATGTACCCATTTTCCAAAAAATCCCGGAAAATTTTCCGGGAAAATGAAGCGGGAATGTGGAGGGGAGAGGGGTTGGGGACCCAGAAGGAATAGACGGAAGGGGAGGGGCAAAGGAGGTGAGCTTCAGGAAATGGTGTTGATTTATAGAAACAAATTTGGTAACAAACCCACAAAGGACCAAAATGGCCGATGATAGTTTACGTCGCGAGTTTGGATAAAAACATTTTCAAATTCTTGGAATACAACCAACGCCGATGTCCTCGCTGGCCGCTGCTCTCTTCTCTCTCTCTCTCTCTCTCTCTGAATGTTTACATCAACGGGTTCATCTCATAATAATACCAAAGTATATAGAATATTATTATTTTAAATAAGACCAGAATCAGATCGTTCATTATCTTTCTAGGCACTATTTGGGCTAAGGGCATGATTCGTACCTAGCTTAAAGGTTAGGTTTTTTATTTTTTATTTTTATTTTTATTTAAAAAATTAAATTGTGTTTAAAGTGAGTTATTTGAATAAAAACTTAATTTTTTATATTTTGTTCAAAGTAAAT
>JAULJZ010072603.1:0-13017 GCA_032270985.1 Heliamphora pulchella | reverse complement strand
GGAATATCAAGATGCCGATTAAATTAAATTGTCAGTAATTAAATTTAATTGGCGGGTATCAAAAATCTTAACGTGGGAAGAAATGGTAAGCATTTAATAACAGGAGCTCATTACAAGAAGGTACTGAGATTATGGGTCAGAGTGCGATTATAGTTATTTAGTGGTGTGAACTGTAACTCAGTATTTTATGAAAATTACAAAAATCGCTACATGTCTTTTCATAATTGCAGAAACTTCTAGTAGGTATCTGTGTTCCACTAGAAGTCTAACTCATAATTACTCCCTAGGTCCCTACTGTAGCCCTATATATATGCAGGTAGGCTGAACTAGTTTTGGATAATTTTTATTATTATTATTATGATATTATTTTAGTCTTTCAAGACTTAAATATATCAGGGTACTACCGATATGAGTTCTCGGAGGATCGTAGCCCACGCTACGTTCGAGAATCGCATAAGGGAATACAGTAGAAGATCTGACATGAGTTTCAACTTGGAATCAAGTCGTAGTTGAATATTAGATCGACAAAAGGTATTATTCAAAATTAACTTTGGTTGCACGGATTTTATTTTGATCGTTCGGCGTCAAAATTTTTATTTGGAGCCCGTTTCGGCATTTGCCCTTCTAGTTAATTTTTTACTGAAAATTGTTTACAAAAATAATGATTTTGGCAGTATTGCCTCCAACACATTTAACTTTGACCTGTTGATGCACAAGGGTTGGGTGTTTCCTCCAAGATGGGATCGTTTCTTAGGTAATTAACTGCCATAGGGTGAATAAACGTGACAAGGAGGCATAGTTGGCTGTAGTTATCTAATTTTTGTATCCTATCGTCGGTTTGAGGTTAAACTGAGATTGCTAGCTTCTAGGTCACAGGTAGGCTAGTTCTATCCACTGGGATTCCTGTTGATGAGGCTCATGGAGTATCGAAGAATGTCGTCTTATTTTGCTCTCCATCTCATGGTAGGTTGTAAGTCGACTTAAAATATAGATTGACTTTCAAGACTTGTTACGCGCGGTTACCGATAGAAGCCTTAAACTGTAACGCAAGGGATATATGTGCTTCATGGTTCAAACGTTCTAAAAGCGAGAACGTAGCTTATCATTTCTCACAAAATTCTATACTTCAACAAATATTACTACTGACCTATAGAATATGATTTTTAAGGCAAAATAAGGATAGAATTGGGTTGACAAGGAAACACACATGGGATTTAAGAAGGACGATCAATTCATAGATTTCAAGAAATCAATGCAAAATGATGGGTAGCCAACTAGATATTTGCCTTGAAGTTACATCGGCCTAATGTACTTCAATTCAAATATCTAAATCTACTCCCTTGGATAGGATTTTCAATGGTATAGAAAAGATTCACAAAGTTACACTCACGATAAGGCAAATCATCATAAGTTTACAAGAAATGAGATATATCGGGTTTAGAATGAATTTTTTCGGGTGTAGACAAGTCAGAGTGAATGATTATGTAGTTACGCGACTCAAGTAAAAAGAAGTGTCACAGAAGACTAGAGGATACGATCACTTTTACGGATTAAAGTTCAACAGTGTACACACAGTTGGGTCAAGGAACAGATAAACTAAGATTGCTAGCTTCTAGGTCACAGGTAGGCTAGTTCTATCCACTGGGATTCCTGTTGATGAGGCTCATGGAGTATCATAGAATGTTATCTTATTTTGATCTCCATCTCGTGGTAGGTTGTAAGTCGACTTCAAAAATAGATTAACTTCCAAGACTTGTTACGCGTGGTTACCGATAAAAGCCTTAAACTGTAACGCAAGGGATATATCTGCTTCGTGGTTCAAACATTCTAAAAGCGTGCACGTAGTTCAACATTTCTAAAAAAATTCTATACTTTAACAAATATTACTATTGGCCTGTAGAATATGATTTTTAAGGCAAAATAAGGATTGAATTGGGTTGACAAGGAAACACACATGGGATTTAAGAAGGACGATCAATTCATAGATTTCAAGAAATCAATGCAAAGTGATGGGTAGCCAACTAGATATTTGCCTTGAAGTTACGTCGACCTAACGTACTTCAATTCAAACATTCAAATCTACTCCCTTGGATAGAATTTTCAATGGTATAGAAAAGATTCACAAAGTTACACTCACGATAAGGCAAATCATGATAAGTTTACAAGAAATGAGATATATCAGGTTTAGTATGAATTGTATCGGGTGTAGACGAGTCAGAGTGAATGATTATGAGGTTACGCGACTCAAATGAAAAAAAAAGTGTCATAGAAGACTAGAGGATACGATCACTTTTACGGGTTAAAGATCAATAGTGTAGACACTGTTGGGTCAAGGAACAGATAACTTTGTCGGTCCATCATAGATTAGAGTTCAAGACTTTTTGTTCAAAAGTCAAAAAATCTAACTCTTAGGTGGGGTACGTGGGTCAAAAGTCTACTATTCATACAACTTTCGCATGGGTAAGGGCCTAACCAGTCAAAAAGTCTAAGCCTAGGTCAACGGTCGTGTGGGTAAGGGTTGAACCTAAGCTCTGATACCATACTGTGATGCCCCAAATCTCGAGAGCATCTAGAGCGACAATTAACTAATAGGGCTGCGAAAATTAAATAACGATAATACACATACAAATCGAAAAGAAAAATACGTAAAGTTATATAGTATAGACCCAAATAAAAATCTTTTCGAAGTATATCGAACAATATAAGAAACAGGTAGATAACCGCAAAACTGGTACTACGTGGCCGAGGAAGGCTGGGATGAAAGTGTGAAACTCTTAATCAAGGCTCTATGTCCGCATCAACATACTCGTCAATTATAAGCTCTTCTAGTTCTTCAAAACCTGGCACGGCATGCCAGAGAAGCTCACACCAACATACAAATATTTCTCATGTAACTGGTCAAAACACGATAAAATAGCAGGTTAATCATGACAGTGATTATAATGAGAAATGATGCAGCCAATTTAATTTTGTAATCCAATTTAAACTTAAGTTATTCTAGGTTCTCCCAACCGAGGTGAACCATCCTAAAACCCCATGATCCTAATCACGCTGACCAAGTCTACCGACCGACAAAGAGCGTTCCCTGAGTCGTAGGATGACTACGTAGCGGACTAAGTGTCCAGCCGGGTCATCATTGATGGCAAGGGCGTAGACAAGTCAACACTCAAACTCTCGACTCTCAGGTCAAGGTCAAATGCGGGATTGAAAAATCTAACTCCTATTATTACACCACTCGAACCGCCTTCACCAAAAATATATATCATAAATAATATGGTGCATTTAGCACTTGGGGCAAAATTATCCTAAAACATATCAGGGCATATAGCCAATATCACAATATTCCAATTTTATCAATCATGGTACCAACCCTAAGGTTCAATTTTCATTCTCTTTCTTAAAATATTTAAGTGAACCCCGTAAAATCCATCCCAATGATAATGTGGCATAATACAATATGCTAAAGTTACGATTTTTTAACTTACATGGGAATTCATGCATGGATATGATTATTTAGCATGTAAGACAAAAAATGCACCAATTAATCTAAACTCACCTCAAAATACTTAGGCTAAAACACAATGTGCATAGATCAACGGTTTAACCGAATTTGCATATGTTAGCTCAAGGGCTTTTTATTTTGATTTTGATGATTTTCATAATTTATTTTCTAAGAATAAATGGCTTTAAAAGAATAATATCTTTATATTTTTAAAATAAAAGTGTTAACACATTTTGAACAAATGATTTGACACCTTAGCCAAAAGAAATGATTTATCTCTCAAAAGAATTAAAACACTTAAGTATTCTCACATGAGAATATTTTGTGTTAAACTCAATTGAAAAATAAGTCAAACACTTTTAAGACAAACTATACTTAAAGCAATTCAAGTGTGTCAACACCTTTGAACAAATGTTTAACACCCTAACAGTTTCATTAAGTTATTTTTCAAGTATCAACGTTAGTGTCAACACAAAAAAATTTTGTGTCAACACAAAAGAGCCGTAGCTCTCAGGACTCAAAATGAGTCGACACAAATAAGTTTTGTGTCAACACAAAAGTGTTTCTCACTTTTGGTATCCGGGATTTTGGGTCGACACAAATAGAAATCGTGTCAACACAAAAGAACCGAGGCCACCTACAGCATTTGAGGTGTCAACACTAATTAAAGATGAGTCGACACAAAAGTCCCGAGGATGTCTGAAGAATTTATGGTGTCAACACCAGAGACCTCATGTGTCGACACAAATATACCGAGGCTTTCAGCAGAATTTATAAGACATGAGTCGAGACAAAATGCCTCCTCCGGATGCTAAAGTTTCAAACGAGTCGACACCAGATTCAAATATGTCGACGCCATGATGTTGGTAAGGTACAGTGCAGAAATTGTGTCGACTGCTCAGCAAATCTGTGTCGACCCAACCACTTACGGGATTCTGCCAGACAATTTGTGTCGACACCGGCGACAGAAATTCAAATTCGCGGCAGACCTCAACGGTTTGATTTTTGGCAATTATTGCTCTCACCTACCTCCAATGGTCATGAATGCACAAGAGCTTATATAAAGAGTAACTTCTCAGTATTTACTCAAACTGGAGACATACATTTACTGTTTTATTGCTTGAATCAAATTCAAAATTCTCAAGCCCTCATTTATTGCTGAATCTCAAGCTCTTATTCCTCATCTCTCTTTACTTTCTCATTTATTGTAAATTATTTCTGTAAAGAGAGTGAGTGTTCTTCATTAATACTCTTCATTTATTATATTCAAGGGTGAGCTACCCTTTATCCTTTGAGTGAGTGAGTAAATCTCAACAAAGAAGTGTTCAAGGGAGATTAGAAAAAAATAGGGGCATGTTTTCATAGGATCTTTTGGACCCTGTGTTAGGCTTTTGAATGTGCCCGTAAACATTCGGATCGCTCAACCGAAGTCTTGAAGTTATAAAGGCTTGGAATGCGCCCGTGAAGCATTCTATATAGTGGAAATACTCAAAGTAGAACTTGAGGAGTGGACGTAGGCTTGGAAGAAACCGAACCACTATAAAATCCCTGGTGTCTGGTTTTATCTCTCTATCCCTAACCTTTTCAATATTTCAATTGCTTAAATATTTGCTTATTCTGCTTTAATTGATTGCACTATTAAAAGGTTTTGAAAAAGGTTTTAAAATTGTTATTTATTTTTTAAAATCCAATTCAACCCCCTCTTGGGTTGCCTAGAACTAATAATTGGTATCAGAGTTTGGGCTCTTATTTTTGACTTAACAGTCTAAGAGTTTATATGGCAACCACTAGCATCTGACCTAACCAATCCGAAGACTATAACCTTTGGTGGGTTATTATAAATGGACCCAAAAGATTCACCAAAACTGTTGAAGGGGCTGCCGTTCCTAACTAGAGACAAAATGGACTGAGACAGATATTAGGGAGATATAAAAAAAATGCTAAAGCTATGAATCTCCTATATTATTCACTTGACCATAATGAGTTCAACAGGATCTCTACATGTGACACTACAAAAGAAAAATGGGATAGACTCGAAGTTAACCATACCAATTAAGTGAGAGAGTCAAAAATCATTCTTCTTGGACATAATTATGAATTATTCAAAATAAAACACGATAAAACAATTTCTGATATGTTTACTCGTTTCACTAATATTATTAATGGACTAAAATCTCTTGGCAAGATTTACACTAATGCAGAAATGGTAAAAAAAATTCTGAGGTGTATGCTAAAGAGTTGGGAAGCTAAGGTCACGGCCATTCAAGAAACCAAAAATCTAAACAGGCTCAGCCTAGAAGAATTTCTTGATTCTCTCATGACCCACGAGAAGAACATCAAGATGGACGATGAGGAAGATAACAAAAAGAAAAAAGGCATCACCTTCAAGTCCTCAACTAATGTAGAAGAATCTGAGGAAGACTCCTCAAGTGATGAAAATGAAGACATAGCCCTCATCACGAAGAAATTCAAAAAGTTTCTTAAAAATAAGAAACAAGTAGAAAGAAAGCTCTTCAAGAAAGAAGGATATCGATGCAAGCCTACAAAATTCAAAGGGGACTCTAGCATGTTGAAGAACGAATTAAAAAAGGAAGAAATCATTTGTTATGAGTGTAAAACGCCTGAACATGTAAAGGCTGAATGTCCTCAGCTCAAAAGTAATTTAAAAAGGGATTCAAAAAGGCCATGATAGCTGCTTGGAGTGAAAGTGATGACAGCAGCTCTGAAGATAAAAAAGAGAAAAATAAAGTAGCAAATCTATGCCTCATGGCCAAAGAAGATGATGAGGTAACTCCTAACCCTTTCTCCTTAGATGAACTGCAATGTGCATTTAAAGATTTGCATGACGAGTTGAGAAAAATAAGTGCAAAGAATTCTGTTTTAAAAAAATTAGTTCTTTCCTCCTCAACTGAAATTGAGACTTTAAAAGGTGAAACATCTATTTTATCAAAACGAGTTTCTGCTTTGAAGGAAGAAAACAAAGTTTTGAGTGAAAATGTTGAGGACCTCACAAAAACAGTTTACAAGTTCACTCAAGGAATGAACAATTTAAATAAATTTCTTGGGATTCAAAAATGTGTTTTTGATAAAGCTGGAATCGGGTATAAACCCATGAAGAAACAAAAATTCTTAAGTAATATTTTTATCAAGGTATCATCTAATCATACAAATGTCACTTGCTTTCACTGTTATGAGTATGGACACATTGTCACACACTATCTACACAGAAAACTTTCAAATAACTCTGTCAAGAAGGTTTGGGTTCCTAAAGGAACACACTCTCAAGGAACTAACACAAAAGGACCCAAGAAAATTTGGGTATAAAAAATCAAAACTTGATTCTCCTTGTAGGTATGTCTCAAGTCCTCATTGAAGGAGGGGATGTGGTATCTCGATAGCGCTTGCTCAAGACACATGACAGGCGACCAATCGATATTTGCATCTCTCAAACCAAAAGATGGCAGATTTGTGACTTTTGGAGATAATAGCAAAGGGACAATTATAGGGATTGACTGTATTAGTAAAATTCCTTCCCCTTCTATTGAAAATGTTTCGGTTGTTGATGATTTGAAACATAACCTTCTTAGCATAAGCCAACTTTGTGACAAAAGCTACGAAATTGTGTTTAATCATGTTAAGTGTGTTATTGAAGATTCAACCAATAACAAAGTTATTCTTGAAGGTCATAGGCATGAAAATATTTATACATTTACTCTCAATGATCTTTCTAAGAATTATGCCAAGTGCTTAACCGTCTTGAGCGATAATAGTTGGTAATGGCATAGAAGGCTTAGACATGCACACATGAACTTAATTTTCAAACTTTTGAAAAAGGTGTTAGTGCTTAGGTTACCCCAAATCAAATTTGAAAAGAACAAAGTATGTGATGCATGTCAACAAGGCAAGCAAGTTAGAAGTTCTTTTCATTCTAAAAATGAAATCTCAACTTCTAGACCATTACAACTATTGCACATGGACTTATTTGGTCCAATAAGGACTTTAAACCTTTGAGGCAAGAGATATACCGTTATTGTTGTTGATGACTTCTCTAGATACACTTGGGTACTATTCTTAGCTCATAAGGATGAAGCCTTTGCCTCTTTTGTAAAACTGTCTCGGAGTGTTCAAAATGAAAAAGGTTTTTAAATCACAAGTATCTGAAGTGATCATGGTAGAGAATTTAAAAACAAAGATTTTGAAAAGTTTTGTAATGAAAATGGTATTAATCATAACTTCTCTGCTCCTAGAACCCCTCAACAAAATGGAGTTGTTGAGAGGAAGAATAAGATATTGGAAGAAATGGCGAGAAACATGATTTGTAAAAATAATATACCACGATACTTTTGGCCTAAGCCTGTCAATATCGTTTGTTTTATTATAAACAGAGCTATGATAAGTGCTTCTCTTAAAAAAACTCTATATGAGCTATGGAATAAAAGAAAACCTAACATCAGTTATTTTTGCTATTTTGGGTGCAAATGTTTTGTTTTAAACAACAACAAAGAACTTTTGGGCAAGTTCGATGCAAAATTTGATGAAGGTATTTTTCTAGGATATTCTATATCTAGTAAAACTTATAGAGTTTTCAACAAAAGGACCCTAGTTGTTGAAGAATCTATACATGTTTTCTTTGATGAAGATAACCTTAGCTCTTCAAAAGATTTTTGTGAAGATAACTTTTTAGACTTAGAAAAAGGTGTTGAAAATATCTTTATTAAAGAAAAGAAAGAGCCAAATCAAGAGGAACCTTCAAATCTTCAACAAAACACAGTCCAACATATTGCTGAATCTAAAAATCTGGAAAATTCAGACCTACCTAAAGAATGGAGGTATGCTCACGGTCACCTGAAAGATCTTATCATTGGTGATCCAATGCAAGGTATCAAAACTTGTTCCTCTCTACATAATATTTGTGGTAATTTAGCATTTCTTTCCTAGACTGAACCAAAACATTTTGAGGAAGCCAAAAATGATGAGTTTTGGATCTTGACTATGCAAGAACAGCTAAATCAATTTGAAAGAAACGAAGTTTGGACTTTAGTCCTAAGACCTAAAAAACACTCCATTATTGGTACAAAATGGGTTTTTAAAAATAAAATGGATGAGAATGGAGTAGTTCTTAGGAACAAAACTCGATTGGTAGCCCAAGGTTACAATCAAGAAGAAGGCATAGATTTTGATGAGACTTTTGCTCCTGTTGCTAGGCTTGAGCCATTAGAATGTTGGTTACTTTTGCATGCCTTAAAAATTTCAAACTGTATCAAATGGATGTCAAAAGTGCCTTTTTAAATGGTTTTATCTCGGAAAAAGTTTTGTGAAACAACCTCCTAGTTTCGAAAATCCAGATTTTTCAAACCATGTTTAGAAACTTATCAAACCTCTCTATGGTTTAAAGCAAGCACCTAGAACATGGTATGAATGGCTAAGCAAATTCTTGATTGAGAATGAGTTTTCAAGAGAAAAAATAGATACTACTCTTTTTATCAAGTCTAAAGGAAATGACATGCTAGTTGTATAAATTTATGTAGATGATATAATTTTTTGTGAAACTAACGAATCTCTTTGCAAAGACTTTCCTAAGTGTATGCAGGAAAAGTTCGAGATGAGCATGATGGGTGAGCTCAACTATTTCTTTGGACACCAAATTAAACAAACTTAAGAAGGAATCTATATCAATCAAGCTAAATACACGAGGGACATACTGAAGAGATTCGATATGCTAAAGGCAAAATTCATGAAAATTCCAATGTGTCCTACAACAAGGCTTGACAAAGATGAAAATAGTATAGCAATTGATGAAAAGCGTTATAGAGGTATGATCGGATCTCTCTTATATTTAACTGCTAGTCGTCCATATATTATGTTTAGTGTGTGCATGTGTGCTAGATTTCAATCAAATTCTAAAGAATCACATGTGACCGCAGTTAAGCGCATCTTTAGATACCTTTTAGGTACACAAAACCTAGGATTATTTTTTCTTAGATGAATAGCTTTTGAGTTATTTGGCTATTCGGATGCAGATTTTTCCGAATGCAAAGTAGATAGGAAAAGCACAAGTGGTACTTGTCAATTCCTAGGACATTCACTAATCTCTTGGTTTAGCAAGAAGCAAAACTCAGTGGCCTTGTCTATAGCCGAGGTTGAGTACATTGCAGCTGGAAACTGTTGTGCACAAGTTCTATGGATGAAACTATTAGAGGTAAAATTGCCAAGATCATTGTTTTTGAAAACGATTTTTCGTAAAAAATTAACTGGACGGGCAAATGCCGAAACGGGCTCCAGATAAAACTTTTAACATTGAACGATCCAAATAAAACCCATGCAACCAAAGTTAATTTAAAAGAATACCTTTTGCCTACCTATTCTTCAACAACGATTTGATTCCGAGTTGAAATTCCTGTCAGATTTTCTACCGTATTTCCGTATGCGATCCTCAAACGTAATGTGAGCTACGGACTATCGAGAATAGGTACCGGCAGAACCTCGATATATTTAGTCTAGAGAGAAAAAATATGATATATCAATAATAATAAACTGGTTTAGCCTACCGCATATATATAGGGCGACAGTAGGGACCTGGGAGTAATTATGAGTAAAACTTCCAGTGGAACACAGATACCTACTAGCGGTCTCTACAATTATGAAAAGACGCAGCGATTTTTGCAATTTTCATAAAACACTAAATTACAGTTCACACCACTAAAGAACTGTAATTGCACTCCGACCCATAATCTCAAGACCTTTTTGCATTGAGCTCCTATTATTAAATACTTACCATTTCTCCCCACGATAAGATTTCTGATACCTGCCAATTAAATTTAATTACTGACAATTTAATTTAATTGGCATCTTGTTATTCCTTGAGCCCTTCCGCTTAAATTATTTTACCGCCGAATAATTAAATCCACCTGTAGAGTTTGGCCCGGTCTAAACTTATAAGCATCCTTAAGGGGGAATCGTCAATCCCGATCTTTGGGACGTGGATTCCATCAATAATTAATATTTTTCATATAAATAATACCGCTATCCAACTCACCGGGAATATAATTCCATATAAGATCGCACCCTCTAATGAATCAAAACAACGAATATTAAATATATGCAAATCAATAATTATTTCAGTATTAAGAGGATAAATATTATTCATAATAACCTTGGGGTGCGAATTAATTTATATAGTCAGTATAAAATTAATTACCCCAAATGTCCCATTCAATACACGCAAAGTGTACTGGCACAGAGAGTCGGAACAATAGATGACGCTATTATCTGTTCTCTGTAACCAAGACAGCCCTACTAAAACTCTGTGCCACAGTCGTACCGATGGTATGCCCATTTTCATCTAAATTGTGAACATAAAACTTATATTCTGTAAGAACCTAAAATCTGATCTTCTGTGTACAAGTCGTACTCTGCACACCAGATTAAGTACTATACGGAATAACGGACATCCATGCATAACATTAAAAATGATACACATATATTTCTCATAAAGATTCTCATAAAATGAAAAATTAATTTTATTAAAAATAAAATTAAATACTAGAAACATGGTTTTCAGTATACCAACCCTAACAATCTCCCACTTATATTCAAAATCATGCTGCTATATATCTGACTCCCATGTCCTCTACATGACTATTAAAAGTCTTAGTCGGTAAGCTCTTTGTAAAAAGGATCTACAATGTTGTCTCCTAATACAATCTTGGTCACAGCAACATCACATCTCTGTACAATTTCTCGTATCAGGTGATACTTACTCTTAATATGCTTGCCTTTCTTTTTGATCCTTGGCTCCTTCGAGTTTGCAACGGCTCCGCTATTGTCACAGTAATGTGTAATAGCCGACTGAACTGAAGGTACCACCTCTAGATCCATCAGAAAGTTCCTGAGCCAAATGGCCTCCTTGGCTTCTGCAGAAGCTGCCACATACTCGGCCTCCATGGGTGAATCAGCAATGCAGGACTGCATGATACTCCTCCAACTTATAGCTCCATCTCCTAAGGTAAACATATATCCTGAGGTAGACTTACGGGAATCCCTGTAAGACTAAAATTCTGAGCCTGTGTAACCCAAAGGTACTAGACTGTCTGCCTGGTAAATCAATATATAATCCTTAATCCTTTTCATGTTTTTGATTATATTCTTTACATCAGTCCAATGCTTTTGTCCTAGGTTAGATTGATATCTACTAACCATGCCAACGACAAAGCATATATCGGGTCTAGTGCAAAGTATAGCATACATGAGGTTTCCTACTGCCGAAGCATAAGGAACCACCCTCATCCTCTCTATCTCATCAGGTGTCTTAGGACACTAATCCTTAGATAGAGTGATTCCATGAAAGGGAGAAACCCTTTTCTTGGATTCCTGCATGCTAAAACGAGCATGAATATTATCGATATACTTTGCTTGTGATAAGCTCAACATCCTTTGTTTCCAATCTCGCACAAGCTTGATCCCAAGGATGTGGTTGGCTTCTTTCAAGTCCTTCATATCGAACTGCCCAGATAACCATAATTTAATCATAGATAATGCTCCCATATCATTTTCGATGAGCATGATATCGTCTACATAAAGTACTAGGAAGATTACCACGCTTCCGTCACACTTCTTGTACATACAAGATTCATTCGGACTTTGAACAAAATTATAAGACTTTATAGCTTGATCAAATCGAGTATTCTAAGACCTCGATGCCTGCTTAAGTTTATAAATGGATCTTTTAAACTTGCACAACAAGCGCTCCTAGCCTTTTGCAATGAATCTGTCTGGTTGTATCATATAGATACACTCGTCAAGACATCCATTAAGGAAAGTTATCTTGACGTTCATTTGCCAGATTTCGTAATTGAAATGAACGGCAATGAATAAGAGAATCTGGATAGACTTAAGTATGGCTACCGACAAAAAGGTTTCCTCATAATCGATCCCTTCTTTCTGAGTGAACCCTTTAACAATAAGCATAACTTTAAAGGTTTCAACCTTCCCGTATGCTCCTCTCTTCTTCTTGTAGATCCACTTGCATCCAATGAATTTTATCCCTTCAGATGGTTCTACAAGTTCCCAAACCAGATTGGAATACATAGATTCTATCAGTGAATTCATAGCCCTTTGCCAAAGATCTGCATCTTTATCTTGTAGTGCTTCATTATAGTTATAGGGCTCGGTATCCAGTTCTACTGGGATCCTGTCAAAAGCCTCTCCCAAGAACATATACCGATCAAGTTGATGAACAACCCTCCCACTACGACGAGACACTATCTTTGTCTGTGTACTAGCAGTAACAGGCTGTGCAGAATCTGAACCCTATGCATCAGTACCCTGTTCTTGATTTACACATGTCCTGATAATCCTCCCACTACGACGAGGTAATGGAATATCAGTGACTTGTGATTCCTCTTCCGTTGTACTGGTATTTTCTCTCAGTTCTTCCAAAATAATTTTGCTATTGGGCTTGTGATCCATAATATAATCCTCTTCCAAGAATCGGGCATTGGTGCTAACAATGACCT
>JAULJZ010072592.1:0-13018 GCA_032270985.1 Heliamphora pulchella | reverse complement strand
AAGCCGAACGACGGAAGCCAGTTAGACTTTTGCATCCTTTGCCAATAGCAGAATGGAAATGGGAGCATCTTATCATGGACTTCATCATAGGGTTACCTCGAACAGTTAAGGAACACAATTCAGTTTGGGTAATCGTAGACCATTTAACAAAATCAACTCACTTTCTACCGGTCAAAAATACGCATACAATAAACCAACTTGCTCATCTCTACATTCAAGAAATCATACGACTACACGGCGTACCTGTGTCAATCGTATCCTATCGTGACCCAAAATTCGTCTCAAGATTTTGGAAAAGCTTTCAAAAAGCAATGAAAACAAAGTTACATTTCAGCACAGCATTTCATCCTCAGACAAACGGCCAATCAAAACGAACCATTTAAACTGTAGAAGATATGCTACGAGCATGTGCAATGAATTTTCAAGGTAGTTGGGAAGAACATCTGCCTTTGGCTAAATTCGCCTATAACAACAGCTATCAAACAAGTATCAGGATGGCACCATACGAAGCTCTTTATAAAAAATAATGTAGATCTCCTATATGCTCGACAGAAGTAGGCCAGGAACAACTCACAGGACTAGAGCTCGTGCTCGAGACAACAAAAAAGATTAAACAAGTTCGTAAAAGATTGAAGATCGCACAAGATCGACAGAAAAGCTACGCAGACACCAATATGAGAGAATTGGCGTTTAAAGAAGGTGATTGGGTGGTTTTGAAAATATCCCCCATGAAAGGAGTGGTACAATTTGGGAAGCGAGGAAAACTCAATCCTCAATACGTTAGACCAATCGAGATTATTGAAAGAATTGGACCCGTAGCCTACCGTTTAGCTCTAACACCAGAGTTAGCCAATGTGCATGACGTTTTCCACGTTTCGATGTTACGAGGATACATTGCAGACCCTACGCATGTTTTGACTGGGCCACCCGTCAGAATAGAGACAGATTTTAGTTACCAAGTGCGACTTATACGTATTCTAGATCGACAAGAGAAACAGTTTCGCAATAAGGTGATACGCCTAGTTAAAGTCTGGTGAGATAACCACTTTGGAGATGAAACTACTTGGAAAAAAGAAAGTGACATGCGCCAACAATACCCTCAATTATTTGAGTGAAAGTATAATTTATTTTAATAATTGATCTTTTCCTAAGAAAATCATAAGTTTGGGAGATCAAATTTCTTAACGTGAAAAGAATGTAGCGACATGACTACATTTAAGTAACCCAAAAAAATAAAATAAGTAAAATAAAGTACCATAAATAATAATAATAAATGAATAATATAACAGCAATGAATAAATAAATAAATAACTTAGAAACACTTGATGTGCTTAAAGCATCCATGTAAAACCCATAAGTAAAAATCTCCCCTAGAAGATAAAATGAAATCACTTATTATCATGATGAAATGATTCGGGCCCATGTGTGTCTTTCTCCGGAGGCTATATAAGGGGACTTTCTAGTCTCCATTTTCTTTCAAATTGGAAAGTAAATTTAATTGTTAAAATAGAGAGAGAGAGAGAGAGAGAGAGAAAAAAGGAAAATGAGTAGTCTCTTTGAGATTTACACAGTATCAACGTGGTTCTTTTAAAACTATTTTTAAAATATGTGAGTTATACATAACTTAACTATTTGTTTTTATAAATCATTTTTATCTAAAAATAATTAATTTTCTTCAAAAATATTCTTTTGTTTATTAATCATATACCATGAATATTATTCTAGTTATATGATAGTTGTATAATTTATCGAACTAATGTGATTGATGATGTACAGATCGAACGGTATTTTTTGGCTTGAAAAAAAAGAAAATAAAAAAATTAGAAGATGAAGTAAAACGGGTGGGGCCACATGCAGGTGGTGACAGGTTGATATCATATCCAAAGAATTAAGCTTAGGATCGCTTCCTAAGATACTGGCAAGAACCGTTAAACAAGAAATTATTGCATATTATTATTATTATCATTATCATTATCATTATTATTATTACTATTTTATTATTACTATTATTATTGTATTTGATAATATTAATAGTACTAATATCATTATATATGAGTTTATTTAGTAAATAAGAAAATTTTAGATAGTGTGATATTTTCATGGTAAATTAGTAATTTTGCTATGTGTGCACCCATACGAGTTATTACTTATGATGTTGTTGTTGTTGACTTTTCAAGAGAATAAAGAAAAGTTGCTAAAAGAAAAAAGAAGAATGAAGAATAAAAATAATGATAGTCAATCTTTTATTATACATATGTAATAAATGTTGTAATAACATTAGTTTTAGTTTGTCTAATATCTTTTCCAATTTACTATGACTTAAAGCTAACATGGATTTTACTTATCATTAATTTCTTTTTGTGCTAACTTACAAGTGAAAATGCATTGTTTAGTGAATGTGATTTTACTATAACTTAAAGCTAACATGAATTTTACTTATTCTTAACTTGTGTGTGTGTGTGTGTGTGTGTTAATTAACAAGTGAAAATGTATTGTTTAGTTAATGTAATCAACATGAATTTTACTTATCCTTAACTCTCTCTTTTTGTGCTAATTAACAAGTGAAAATATATTATTTAGTCAATGTGATTAAGTTGTGCAAAATAAATAAATAAAAATAGAAATTTTTTGTGAGTTTTACTCACTGACTAGTCATAGATACTAATTTGTAAAATTGGATCGTAACATCAATCAATAATTCTAGGAACCCAAAATGGTTCCCAAAAATTTATCCAAATCTCTATTTTCTCTCTCTTCTTTAATTAACTTGTTTTCTCTCACATCTCTCTCCTCTCACTCTCTCTCTTATTTTTCTAATTTTTATCTCTCCCTCCTCTCTCTTCTCTCTCACACATGATTATGCGTGTATTTGGGTTAGTTTACTTTTTAAATTTTTTTGACTTAAAAGTCACAAAAAAATTAACTAATTTGATTTATTAGACTTTTTCTTACTTTTTTTTACTTTTTCTACATAATTTGACACTTATTTTTTATAAAAAAGCCAACAAAACTTAAAAATCACTAAAAAAAATTAGTCCAAACACGGGCAAAATTAAACATCTTCCTATTTAATTCTAATGTTATATATAAGAAATATAATCAATAAGATCTACAATATGAACAATTTAAATCATAAAATTATATAAAAAAAATTATTTTAAAACATACTAAATCATATTATGTTTTGAGTACAACAGTAACCCTATTTTCTACGATATATCTATCAGAACTAGTGAAAAACTAAGTACCTCTTTAAATTTATTGTTATAAAATATTATATAGTATATATATACATATATTTATAAACATTATATTTTACAATAAATGATTTAATATAACATAAATATTTAATATTTTTAATAATGATTTAACATTAATTAAAAAAGAGAGAAAAAAAAGTGTTTAGAATTAAATAGGAAGAGGTTTAATTTAGCCCTTGGACTAAATTTTTTTAGTGAATTTTAAGTTTTTTGACTTTTTTATAAAAAAAGTAAGTGTCAAATCCTGTAGAAAAAGTAGGAAAAAAGTAAAAAAAAAAGTTTAATAAATCAAATTAGTCGACTTTTTTGTGACTTTTAAATCAAAAAATTTCAAAAATAAACTAACCCAAATACACGCTTAACCATGTGTGAGAGAGAAGAGAGAGAAAAGGGAGAGAGATAAAAATTAGAAAAATAATAGAGAGAGAGAGAGAGAGGTGAGAGAAAATAAGTTAAAAAAGAGAGAGAAAATGAAAGTTCTAGGTAAATTTCTGAAAATCCATTCTGAGTTTCTAGAATTATTGTTTTTACTCGGCCCTTTATTGCTCGTGAGAACCGTCTCCTTTTCTTTATTTCTAAACAATGTTTCTGCCTTTATTACAAGACAAGTTATTTTACGTCTTTAATTTCAACATTCCATTTATTTATTGCAAGAATTTAAAGTTTACATTATTACTTTCACAACACTCTATTCATTTTTTATTACTAGTGGCAAGATTTTTTTTGCAAAAAATATGACAATTTGAATGGATGTTAAAAAAAATTTCATTAAAAATGGAAAAAATCTAAAAATTATATATAAAATGATTTCTTTGTTCTCTTATGTGGATTAAAAGAAAGACAACTTTTCTTTCTCCTCTCCTTTATTAGTCGTCAAGTTTCGGATTATTCCAATAGGAAACTTTGTCTACGTACATCTTTTTGAAAAATAACTAAATAATTTCTTCTTTTCCTAAACCATTGAAAAATTCGATTCAATACAATGAACAGTATTGATGCCCCAAAGTCCCCATCCGTCCATAAACCAAGAAAGATTCAACCGTCCAATTGATCCAACAGAAATTATAAAACTGGACCAAGACTATAATGACCGAAGAATGATTTACATTAGCAAAATCAAATTTCCACATTAATTTCTCCAAAACTTCGCAAAAGTCACTAGTTACTCAATGTATCTTGATACAAAGACGTTTGTTCAATTTTCCCCTCGATCGAACGCTATCGAGGACCTGGCTCAGTAATTGAAGCCTCATTGACGGATACGTCCACAGGATGCTCTGTGGATTGATCTGAACTCTTAACCTTTGACAGACACTTGTGGTGCGAGATGGTGTTTCGTGGCAGCTCCGGGCTGCTTTGCATCAGAAATGCAGGTTTTGTGGGTTCTGGGAGACTCGAACGGACACTATAGAGCATTAAAACAACTGAACCGATTGTTGGTCTCTTGGCCACATTCTCTTGCACACACAATAGGCCTATGTGAATGCACCTCATCTTGTCCCTCTTCGAGCCTCCATTCAATGTTTGGTCGAACAGACTTGAAATTTTGCCTTGTGTCCATTTTGTCCATGCCTAAAAGTAGATGAAATTCAATAATCACTAACCCGTGCATACACAGCATAAAATCCCATTGTACATTAATGAAAAAAGAACAATAACTGAGTTCTATTTGGATTGTTACAAATAGTATTTGCATGCAAACTGCTACTAGTAACTGAGATTTAGGAAATTTGAACCAGTCATCAACTGCGGTCCATATGCGCTAAAAAATTATGCACTCACATAGCTTATGAGATGCTCTGCATGCTCAGGACCACCACAAGCACCGTTCCTCTTGCCACTCACAATCTCGAGAATTAAGACACCGAAGCTGAAGACATCAGTCTTCATAGAGAATCGCCCGTAGGTTGCATACTCAGGGGGCATGTACCCACTGCACCAAATCAACAACCGAATTGATGATTTTTTTTTTTTAATTAGCAAATACACACCCATCCACCTCCCTAACCTTACTTTTGGCTAGGCTTGAACCCCTTAACTCCTATTTGAAAAGCTAGCAGACTGACAGTGCTAACAAGCCTCATTTAATATCCCTTCAAAACTATGTCTATTTTCCAGGATACAAATATTAACCCTGTGAAATGTGAAACATGAGAAATAATTTGTGATTAATCAGAAAAATGATATGCAAACTTACACAGTCCCTGCAATTTTTTTAGTCTTGCCTTTGCTTTGATCAACAACAAACAGCCTTGCCATGCCAAAATCTGCAATTTTGGGGTTCATCTCACCATCTAGCAATACATTAGCCGCCTTGAGATCACGGTGAATGATCCTCAGCTGAGAATCTTCGTGAAGATAAAGAAGTCCGCGAGCAATGCCTATTATGATTTTGTGACGTGTTTCCCAATTTAGTAGCATCCGCTTGATTGGATCTGCATATTCACCCAAATAGTAAATAATCACTATGCACAACTATATTGGAACCCACAATTACAAAAATGAAGCTGTGTGTCATGCTTATATAATCAGAAATCGCAGCCGATAAAAAAATTCTCAGAATTTGAAATCAAAAGCGTGCATCTAGTGGTAGATGCAGCCATACCAAAAATGAAACGATCAAGGCTTGCGTTGGGGACAAACTCATAGACAAGGAGCCGTTCTTTCCCTTGCAAGCAGAACCCAAGGAGCCTCACAAGATTTTTGTGCTGGAGCCTGGTCATCAAAACAATTTCATTCTTGAATTCAACCTCACCCTGTTTGGAGGGACTCGCGAGTCGTTTAACAGCAATTTCTTGTCCATTTTTGAGCTTACCCTGTTGAATGTGGATCCATCATGGGGTTTTTGCACATCCACTCTCTGTGTTACCAAGATAGCTAGCAAGACTGTTTTGTTACCTTGTACACCGAACCAAATCCACCATGTCCCAGCTTATTAGCATCGGAGAAGTCATTTGTTGCAGTTCTTATTGTTGCGAAGTCAAATCTCAATGAATCCGCTCTTACAGATTGAGATGCATCCTCGCCTTGAGAAAAAGGTAAAGTTAAATAGAGAATTCTAAAGAGCACGTAGTGAATGTAATGAACTTATAGCTATTGATATATTAGAAAAATGACACAAAAGAATCCATGTAGCTGCCTTTATTTATTGAGATATAAAACTTTGTTTGGCTTGATTTGGGACATGTCATGTTATAATTTTCATTGTTTAACAAAATTCGAAATTTGAATTAGTGACAGCCATCTCAATAGAATAGGCTTCAATGATCTAATTTTAAGTATCAGTGCAACAGTGATTATGTTTCGATCATTATACTATTATTGTGAAATGAACTATTGCTGTTGAGTGGATACGATTCGTATATTTTGATATAAATGTTGTAGATGCTTGCACCACCCTGATTTCAATTCTTTTGACAAGCTCAAGAAGTTTCAATTCTTTCTTAAATATGAAATTATATTTGCATGATTTAGACAAAATTATGCAACCAAAAGGGAAAAAAAATATATTTCTGTTTGTATTTTTCAGTATTTACTGGTTAATGCACGATATGTTGTCATGATGAAACCCTAAACAATTTTGCTGCATGCCTGTGAAATCACAAAACATTTAATGCTAAGCATTTTTCAATAGCCACGATCATTAAAGCACAAATCAACTTACTTCCAGCATCCTCTCTCTTCCTTAATCTGGAAAAGGCACAGCCAACGGCAATTAGTACTAACAAAATACTCGTTGGAACGACGATAATTGCAATATGAAATGTTCTGCTCATGCTGTCTGCACTGGACATAAAATGATCAGGTTAGAGTTATCAATTTCTCAAAAGAAAGGGAAATGAAAAAAAAAAAAAAATTGAGCTATTTCATCTTGACGAGAAAATAAAAAGAATTGAGTGTGATTTTCCATTATCCCCTTTGGATAAGAAGAAATTGAGATACAGGTGAGATTTGGTGTTAAAAAAACAAATCTAGCAAATAATAGAGTTTTCTTGCTCTTTCTTTCTTGTCATTTTTCACTAAATTGCTCAAACCAAACAGACTTATTTGCAGTAGCTGATCAAAATTTTAATTTGACAACGAAGTTCCAAATAAATTTCATAGATCTATTAATAATTGGAATTAAGTTAAGGAGTTCCTAGCCTGCAACTCAAATAAGATAGATTCATCAGTGTCATTCTGCGATTGATATAAGTAACGGTTATGCTTTACTTTTAACTCCAATCGCAACCCTAGAATTTAGGATAAATCTTCTGCTACAAATTCAAGTTCCATCCACCGAGGAGATGTAGGCGTACTTTCTTTGCTTGTCGTGTTGGTTGATGGCGGAGGGGGAGGAGCAATAGGAGTCGACGGCGGAGGTGACGGAGAGGGCAGCGGTGCAGCAAACAACGGGGACACAAAGTACTGAAAAGTACAGCTTGGTTTCATAATATTCACCGTTCGACTCCGCGCACAACACCCTTGATAAAGGCTCACCGCTGCCATTAGACAATCGGTACAATCGGCCGGCGATAGGCTGGGGACACACTGCGTGAGAGCAGCTATAGTGTACAATCCCGAGTAGGGGTTTTCGTCAGAATGAAACTTGAGTCTCGAGCCACCGGCGGCGGTTTGAATCGAAAGGCTCGTGATCAAAACGTTCAAGGACAGATCGAAGTCGCCGACGTCGCCGGTGATATTATCCGGCGCCCGCACGAACACGGATGGGAGCGCGTCCGAAACACCGAAAAACCACCTGTCGGAGCACCGGACAATGCAGTGATCCTGACTCGGGCCGGAGAAATCGGTGACTTCTTTCTGGTTGGGACAGTTGGTCATGATGGCGTGACTCGATGAGTTGACACAGTTGAAACAATCCGTTGTGGAGATGTCGCCCCTGCACAGAGCCAGGGCGTAAACGGTGTCGGAGTCTTGGTCAAGGGTGGCGGTGAAAAAGCCGCCGTGGGCGGTGGTGTTGGAGGCGAGGGAAGAGAGGAGGAGGTTGCGGTTTTTGGCGTACGTGGTTTTGGAAGTGAAGTTGGCCGTGTAAGAGCAGAACTGAGACGTGCTCAGGCGAAGGCTTATGAGAATACAAGAAAGGAAGAGAACCAAACTTGGAGTACCCATCATCGCTTGAAGCTTTCTACAATAATTATTATATATACCGTACATAGAATAAGTGGGATAATAAAAACAAAATTTCAAGTGTATACGAATGGGATTAATTTAGTTCTTAATAAATTTAAAAATTAAATTAAATTGTTAAATTTACTTGAATCAAATCAAAATTCACCCGTTCAAATGAGTCAATTTTAGGTTAGTTCCAACTTTTTATTTTAAAATATTAAAAATAATAACATAATATTCTAGTTAGTAATATAATATAATAAGTTTCATAATCATCTAAAAATACAAACTTTTAGAGATATGTGACATAAATTATTGGAGTGAAATCTATTTAAAGTTAAAGAAAAAATAAAAAATATAGTTATACTTGCAAGAATAGCAATTTCATTATTATAAATATTTAAAATTTTTAATACAAAAATATATATATATATATATATATATATATGTGTGTGTGTGTGTGTGTGTGTTTGTATATAATTATAAATTTAGAATAATTATTATATAATATATTTTGTACGGTTCAATTCGATTTTAAATCGAAATTATGAGACTAAAATTGAAAATCGAATCGGATCATATGGTTGAACTGGACAGGTTAACTAAAAAAATCGAACTGAATCATTGATTTGGACCGGTTCAGTCTTGTTTTGCGAATTCATTAGTGTTTTTGAACAGCCTTAACTACTTATAAGACAGTTGTGTTTGAATTTATGTTTAAATTTGTGCACGAAGCAAAATTAGAAATACATTAGTAAATAAAATAAATAAAATCTATAATATAGTATTTTGTCGTGATATATATATATATATGTGTGTGTGTGTGTGCGCGCGCGCGCGCGCATAAGCGGAAAAAGATAATTGAATAAGCAAATTGCTACCAAAGATCGATTGAGCCTGATCTTGGAAAAAGAAGAGCGAGCCTGTTATCAAGTAAAGGAAGAACAATTCTTGATAAGCCAACTGTTGAAGTAGTCCTTGAATCACGTTACTGATAATCGATTCGATAATGTCAGATCTCACTCTACATCGAAATTCCTGTCGAGCATCATAAACTACACTAAATGAGATTTTCGAGATTTGTAAAACGGTAAAAAGATATCTTAGTGATTAGAGATCTTATATAAAAAGAAACGGCCATAAGGCTAAACGTAAGACAATATTTAAGTTGATTAAATTCAATTACTGATATAAAAGGTGGGCACAATCTAACTTTGACATCTTAGGTTCGCCTAGAGGCACTACACCGATATCAAGTGTTGCTAACCCATTCAAGTACTCTGGGTGCTGGTGGCATGATTCTTTTTTGGAGTCAAGACCAATTCTTGCACGATCGAATTCTGTCACCATTATTTCAGCATTGTCTGTGAGACCATTGCTTCTCAAACAAACTTTTAAGAGTTCGAATGGTTGAGACAAGGGTCATGACTTTACAAAACCATCATCCCAAACCACAAGGCGAGGGTGTTGGAGGCAAGATTTCGAAATTTTTTATTTTTGTAAATGATTAACGAAAAAAATTAATTAGACGGGCAAACGCCAAAACGGGCTCCAGATAAAAATTTTTGATGACAAACGATCAAAATAAAACATGTGCATCCAAAGTCAATTTAGAAAAATACTTTTTTACCTGTCGAATCTTCAACTACGATTTCAATCCGAGTTGAAACTTCTATCAAATCTTCTATTGTATTCCCTTATGCAATTTTCGGATATAGTGTGGACTATAATCCTCTGAGAACTCGTACCGACAGGACCTAAATAGCTTTAGTCTTACAAGAAGAGTTATGAAACTGGTTTAGCCTACCCGCATATTTATAGGACTACAGTAGGGACTGTGGAGTAATTATGAGTAAAAATTTTCAGTAGAACACAGACACGTATCAGCGATTTCTATAATTAAGCAAACCTCATAGTGGTATCTATAATTATGAAAAACCAACAGCGATTTCTATAATTTTCATAAAATACTGAATTACAGTTCACACCACTAAAGAACTATAATTGCACTCTGACCAATAATCCAAGCCCATATTGCATTAAGCTCCTATTATTAAATGCTTACCATTTCTCCCCACGTTAAGATTCCTCATACTCACCAATTAAATTTTAATTACTGACAATTTAATTTAATCGGCATCTTGATCTTCTTTAAACTCTTCCGCTTAACTTATTTGACCGCCGAATAATTAAATACACCTGCAGGGTTTGGCCAGTCAAAACTTATAAGTTTCCTTAAGGGGGTATCGTCAATTTCGATCTTTCGGGACGTGAATTCCATCAATAATTAATATTTGCCATATAAATAATACCGCTATCCAACTTATCGAGAATATAGACCCATATAAGATCGCACCCTCTAATGAATTAAAACAACGAATATTAAATATATATAAATTAATAATTATTTCAAGATTAAGAGGATAAACACTATTCATAATAATATTGGAGTGCGAATTAATTTATATAGTTAATATAAAATTAATTACCCCAAATGTCTCGTTCAATACACACAAAGTGTACTAGCACAGAGAGTCGGAACAATAGACGACGTTATTATCTGTTCCCCGTAACCAAGACAGGCCTACTAAAACTTTGTACTACAATTGTACCGATGGTATGTCCATTTCTATTTAAACTGTGAACATTAAAAAATTTATATTCTACAAGAACCTAAAATTTAATTTTTTGTGTGCAAGCCGTACTTTATACACCAAATTAAATACTATATAGAATATCGGACATCTATGTATAACATTAAAGAAATGATGCATATACATTACTTATAAAGATTCTTATAAAAAATTTTAATTTTATTAAAATTAAATTAAATACTAAAAATATGATTTTCAGTATATCAATCCTAACAATCTCTCACTTATACTCAAAATCATACTGCCATACATCTGACTCTCATACTCTCTACATGACTATCAAAAGTATTGGCCGGTAAACTCTTTATAAAGGATCTTCAAGATTGTCTCTTGATGGAAACTATATGTCTGACTAAAAATTTAAATTTGTGTACTTCAAAGGTTCTAGTCTGTCTGCCTAGTAAATCAACATATAATCCTTAATCCTTTTTAGATACTTGATTATATTCTTTATCGCAGTCCAATACTCTTGCCCTGGATTAGACTGATATCTGCAAACCATGCCAACGACAAAACAGATGTTAGGTCTAGTACAGAGTAGAGCATAGCAGACTTCCTACTGCTGAAGCATAAGGAATCACCTTAATATTTTCTATCTCGTTAGGTGTCTTAGGACACTAATCTTTGGATAGAGTGATTTTATGCCTGAAAGAGAGAAATTATTTCTTAAAATCTTGCATACTAAAATGAACAAGGATATCATCGATATACTTTGCTTGTGATAAATTCAACATCTTTTATTTTCGATCTCGTACAAGCTTGATTCGACGGATGTGATTGGTTTCTCACAAGTTCTTCATATCGAACTGCTCAGATAACCATACTTTAACTATAGATAATGCCCTCACATCGTTTCTGATAAGCAATATATCGTCTACATAAAGTACTAAGAAAATCAATACGCTTCTGTCATGCTTCTTGTATATACAGGACTTATCCGAACTTTGATCAAAACTATAAGACTTAATGACTTGATCAAATCGAGTATTCTAAGACCTCAATGCCTACTTAAGTCCATAAATGGATCTTTTAACCTTGCACAGCATGAGCTCTTGATATTTTACAATGAATTTGTCTGGTTGTATCATATAGATACACTCATTAAGACTTCCGTTAAGGAAAGCTGTCTTAACATTCATTTGTCAGATTTCGTAATCAAAATAAGCGACAATAAATAAGAGAATCCGGATAGACTTAAGCATGGCTACCGGTAAAAAAGTTTTCTCATAATCGATCATTTCTTTCTGAGTGAACCCTTTAGCAACAAGTCTAGCTTTGAAGGTTTCAACCATTTCGTCTGCTCCTCTCTTTCTTTTGTAGATCCACTTGCATCCAATGAATTTTACTCTTTTGGGCGGTTCTACAAGTTCTCAGACCTAATTGGAATACATAGATTCCATCTCTAAATCCATCTGTATTTTTATCTTGAAGTGCTTCATTGTAGTTATAGGATTCGGGATCTAATTCTGTCGGAATCTTGTCAAAAGACTCTCCCAAGAACATATACCGGTCAGGTTGATGAACAATCCTTCCACTACGAGGAGACACTACCTGTGTCTGTCTACTAGCAATAACACGCTATGCAGAATTAGAACGCTGTACAGAATCAGAACGCTGTGCATCAGTACCTTATTCTTGATTTGCACATGTCCCGATAATCCTCCAACTACGACGAGGTAATAGAATATTAGTGACATGTTCTTCCGTTCTACTAGTATTTTTTCTCATTTTTTTCATAACAATTTTGCTATTAAGTCTGTGATTTATAATATAATTTTCTTTCAAGAATCGGGTATTGGTGCTAATAATGACCTTCTAATCATTAGGATTATAAAATAGGCTACCATTCGTCTCCTTGGAATACCCCACAAAGAAACAGATTTCTGTCATTGGTTTCAACTTACTCACGTTCCCTTTCAGCACATATGCTGGACATCCCCAAATTCGAATGAGTTTTAGACAAGGCTTACGCTCGGTTTACAATTCTGTAGAAGT
>JAULJZ010072581.1:0-13018 GCA_032270985.1 Heliamphora pulchella | reverse complement strand
TAATTTGATATATATATATATATATAATATATTGCTTCACTTGTAAAGATTAACTCCTACGAGTCAAGACTCTCACGAGCCCCACATGCAACACACGCCATTTATACATCGCAACACATGCAAAATTAACATATAACTTCACGGGGTAAAAGCGCATGACCACATACGCCCCCATCATATAGCTTCATAGACTTTCACCGTAGGACCACTATCCGCCCCAACTAATGCATTGTTGGCCAGAGCCAACAAATATCTTTACAGACTTTCACCGTGGGACCAAAATTTGCTCCTTATATGCATCTTTACGGACTTTCACCGAGGGACCAAAATCTACCCCAACATATACAATTAAAACTAGTGTTTTAAACAATGCAACACGTGCATGTATAGATAATCAGAGCTTAGATATATCATGACCGCATAAGATTACATATGACCACATAGGACGACATACCCATCCTATAACATGCAAGAACAAAGCTAACCATAGTTTTATAAGCACAGAAACACGTATAACCACGACGTTCCACATAACGACGCCACACAACCCATCACGACATCACAAGCCACACACCCGTCATTCGCTCACCCAAACGACCCGTCCACTCACCGGGACAACCAACGGTGCAGAAAAATCAAAACCTAACCCGGAGACCAACACCTGAATCTCCCACAAAACAGTCCTCACTAGAAACCACCTTGAAAACAAATAACAAACCCACACGTACCGCACCTAACGAAGCACTAACCATCGCGCACACAATCGTGCCTCAACACGCCGCATGACGTGACCAACACCCTCTTTGTGACTTCAATTGACAGGACTCTATAATCCAATCAACTGAAAAACCACTATAGGAGAGCATTCGATCGAGCCCCATAACCTAATCGACTGAGAAGCCACCACACGACCAACCAAAACCACCAAAACACCAAACGCCCAACATAAGACCCCAGTCGACTGGACCCCCATCCAGTCGACAAAAACATGCTACTGAAATCTTGTAAAAATGCCCCCAAACACAGATAAGTCAACTGACCCCACGATCCAATCGACTGACCTCCTAAGTTTAGTCGACTAAACCCAGGCGGAAACCACCTCTGAGCTACGGGTTTAGCCCCCAAAACCCCAAAACGAAGCCTCCAAACTCTTATCCGACACCCTCGGACAAACACACGCTCAAGCCTAACACCCAAATCTCGAAAGAATACTCGAGACTCGATTTCATCCAACCGAAATTGACCAAAAATTGCTTTAAATCCAAAACCCAACGTTTGAAACATAAAGCGATTTCAAGCATTTTGAAATGGTAAAAGCACACACGATTACACGTAGCACCCTTATAAGACACGAGAGTCTAGGATCCTATTTCATTAAGTTAAAAACTCGACGCTTTGATCCACGTGCAAAATCGAACTTTGCCAAAATGAAATTCCGTCCGGATGAATGCGTAACCCCCGAAAAGTTAGAGAGAAGGCAAAAGAGAAAATGACAAAACTTAGCTGAGAAATTTTGAAAATATCTAACGCCAGATATTTATAGGCCACGAAAATATTTTTTTTTTTTTTTTGGAAGCTCGCACCACAACGGCCAACGGCCCCAGGAACTAACCCCGCATGTATCTCTACACTCGAACATGCATAAAAACACGTATAAATATGCTGAAACGAAAATGACAAACACGCGTCGAAAAATGCCAAAAAAGAAAACGGGTCAGGGTCTCACAACTCTACCTCCTTAAAGTAATTTCGTCTCCGAAACTCAGCACAAGGTCAAAAGGAAACAAACCGTTGATCGCAATCGACACAAGTATAAGAGATGGTTAGCCACACCATTCCTAGGACATAGTCAAACAAGTTCAGGCATCCTAAACAATGGCCAATTATCTCAAAGACACAGGATCAACAACTCACCCCAGCTTCACATCCTCACCAACCACTGTCTCAACACAGCACACCACCTACCGAATCCATCACCAAACCCCAACAGATGAAATGAAGAAACTGGCTCAAAGCCTATGTACCCAGAAAGTACCTCAGCTCGCAGAAGTAATAGCTACATCATCATGAAGCAAAATCGGTGCCCGGGAAGAACTGGGACCTGCAAGGGCATACACTCGGCCCTCTGGTGTGCCTACATTGCTCGGTGCGCTCTCTCTCTAGGGACAGTTCCTGCGAATATGTCCACTCTGGTCACATCCGAAACAAATCGGCAGCCCTCTCCCTTGTGACTGATCCGGTATGGGACTCTAGGACTGCCTCAACAGTGGATCCTGGTACTACCTCAGTTGAGGGAAATCTGACACACGGTGCCCTAGCTGTCCACACCGATAGCATCTAACCTCCCGCTGCTCTAATCTCCCCGACGAAGCCACCGATGGTGCTGGTGTAGAGAACTGCTATGGTAATCTGGATGGATGAAAACTAAGGCCAGAGGATTTCTGCCTCTTACCGGAATGCCCACCTGTCTATACCTCTGTCCCACCTTACGGTGTCCTGGTCTCCCTGGAAATTCGAATCTCAGTCAAGGTATTCTCAATTCTCGCTGTTGCCTCCACCAGCTTTGTAAACACACGCAGCCCCATGCCGGCCACTCTCTCTCTGATCGCGGGCGTCAAACCCCGCTCAAACCACCCCGACCTCTGCTCGTCTATCGCCACCAACTCTGGTGCAAATCGGGATAGACTAGTAAACCTGGCCTCGTACTACATAATGCCCATCGCTTCCTGGGTGAGAGTGTAGAACTCCTCCCTGTACAAGTCTCTGGATGAAGCTAGAAAGTATTTCTCTAGAAAAACTCCAGTGAAAGCTGCCCATGTGACTCCCACAGTGTTCCGGGAGTATTTCCACCATTTGTGAGCATCACCCCTCAGCTGAAACGTGGTAAAAGAAATCCAAAATTCATCCTCAACTATCTGCAGCGTGTCAAGGATCCGGGTTACCAATTCTAGCCACTATGTCGCTACAATAGGATCGGGATCTCCAGTAAAGGTAGGTGGATCCATGCACCTGAACTCTCGCATCGCCACTGTAGCCCTCAACTCAGGCACTCCCTCTCTCTCTCTAGAGGTCTCAACCAACTGCTGAATAGAACCTACTAGCACCCGCAACAACTCAGTCCCATCCATCGGTCCCTGAGGAGCATTTGCATCCCCAGCAACATGGATAGGCACATCTCCTTGGCCAAAACCACGGCCATGGCCTCGCCCTCTCCGCACAGACATCACGTCTACATGAAAGAAACAGAGAACATAAGATGCAACATATAAGTACGAACCACATAAGCATGCTAACACGTAGTCACATAGGTTCATGCTAAATAAACTCACATACTGAGGAGAACCAACAAGAATGACGCGTCAATTTCGATAACCTACTCAAATTTCCTGCCATAAATCACGTCAGCTAAACGCGATTCTAACTTGGCTCCCAAGTTTATTAATCCAAACGCTTAAAATCAAGACTAATCAATCCCAAGGTTCAACCCCCATGCTCACATATACACAACATTCTCTTGCTTAACATGCTAACACGTTTATGTTATCAAAGCATCCAAACACATGCAATTAAGCACACGCAATCAACCTCACACGGTGATGCACCATTCCCACGGCTCTTAGGTATTCGAACCCAGCGCTCTGATACCATTCTGTCACGTCCTAAACTCCAGGTCACATGAAAGACCCATAAACAACCATATACAAACCCAACCCAACGTTTACTCACAAAGTAAAACATACGTGCATTTAATATATCCGCTAAAAGGCTTATATTACACGGTTTTAACACCGAAAAATATGTAAACATACATGGTTCAAAAGAACAAAAAGAAGACTATCGATCTCCCGCCTCAATCGGCAACCCCAAATCAACCCACATGATCGGTACTTGAAAAAAATATTTTAAAACCCACATCATGAGCCAAAGCTCAGCCGATACTAGACAATCATGCAATAGAAACAAAACATGCTTGAAAAACGAGGTGCAGTTTTTGACTCACACGAGTCATAAAAATAGTTTTATATCTGAACTCATACGAGCTCAAGAAGAAAATAGTTGAAAATGGTTTTCTCATACGAGCTCCAAAAGAAAACAGTTGAAAAACGATTTTCTCATACGAGCTCCAGAAGAAAACAGTTGAAAAACGATTTTATGCAAGAACTCTTAAGAGTCTTAAAGAAAACAGTTTTCAAAGTAGTTTTATATCACGATTCATCATAGCTTAGAAAATAATTTGATATATATATATATATATATATATATAGTACAATGCTTCACCAGCAAAGATCGACTTCGACGAGTCAAGACTCCCACGAGCCCTACATGCAACACACGCCATTTATACATCGCAACACATGCAGAATTAACATATAACTTCATGGGGTAAAAGCGCAGCACCACATACGGCCCCATCATATAGCTTCACAGACTTTCACCGTAGAACCACTATCCGCCCCAACTAATGCATTGTTGACCAGAGCTAACAGATATCTTCATGGACTTTCACCGTGGGGCCAAAATCTGCCCCTCATATGCTTCTTTGCGGACATTGACTGAGGGACCAAAGTTCGCCCCAACATATACAATTAAAACCAGAGTTTTAAACAATGCAATACATGCATATATAGATAATCAGAGTTTAGATACATCATTGCCGCATAAGATCACATATGACCACATAGGACCATATACCCATCCTACAACAAGCAAGAACAAAACTAACCATAGTTCTATAAGCACAAAAACATGTATAACCACGGCGTTCTACATAACGACGTCACACAATCCATCACGACATCACAAGCCACACAACCGTCATCCGCTCACTCGAACGACCCGTCCACTCACCAGGACAACCAACGGTGCAGAAAATCCAAAACCTAACTCGGAGACCAACACCTGAATCTCCCACAAAACGGTCCTCACCAGAAACCACTTTTAAAATAAACAACAAACCCACACATCCCGCACCCAACGATGCACTAACCACCACGCACACAACCGTGCCTCAACACCCCACATGACGTGACCAACATTCTCTTTGTGACTTCAATTGACTGGACCCCATAATCCAATCAACTGAAAAACCACTAGAGGAGATCATTCGATTGAGCCCCATAACTCAATCGACTGAGAGGCCACCACACGACCAACCAAAACCACCAAAACACCAAACGCCTAACATAGGATCTCAATCGACAGGACCCCCATCTAGTCGACTAAAACATGCTACTAGAATCTCGTAAAAATGCCCCCAAACATAGAATAGTGACCTTACGATCCAGTTGACTGAACCATGATCCAGTCGACTGACCTCCCAGGTTCAATCGACTGAACCCAGGCGAAAACCACCTCCGAGCTACAGGTTTAGCCCCTAAAACTCCAAAACGAAGCCTCCAAACTCCTATCCGACACCCTCAGACATACACACGCTGAAGCCTAACACCTAAACCTCGAAAGAACACTCGAGACCCGATTTCATCCAACCAAAATTGACCAAAAACAATTTTGAACCCAAAACCCAACGTTTGAAACATAAAGCGATTTCATGCATTTAGAAACGTTAAAGCACACACGATTATACGTAGCACCCTTATAAGACATGAGAGTCTAGGATCCTACCTCGTTCAGTTAAAAACTCGATGCCTTGATCCACGTGCAAAATTGAACTTCGTAGAAATGAAATTTCGTCTGATGAACGCGTAGCCCCCAATGCCAATAGCAGGGATCTGTTGTTGGATCTTCGAAAACTAAGCCCCAGGCCCCCAAGAAGTTAGAGAGAAGGCATAGAGAAAATGAAAAAACTTAGCTGAGAAATTTTAAAAATATCTTTTAAAAATATCTAACGCCAGATATTTATAGGCCACGAAAATATCTTCTTTTTTTTTTGAAACTCGCACCATAACGGCCAATGGCCCTATGAACCAACCCTGCATGCATCTCTACACTCGAACAGCATAAAAACGTGTATAAACAAGCTGAAATGAAAACGACAAGCATGCATTGAAAAATGCCGAAAAAGAAAATGGGTCAGGGTCTCACAACTCTACCCCCTTAAAGGAATTTCATCTCCGAAATTTAGCACAAGGTCAAACGACAACAAACCGTCAATCGCAATCGACACAGGCATAAGAGATGGTTAGCCACACCATTCCTAGGATATAGTCAAACAAGGTCAGGCATCCTAAGCAACGGCCAATTATCTCAAAAACACGGGATCTACAACTCACCCCAGCTTCACATCCTCACCAACCGTTATCTCAACACAGCACACCACCTGTAGAATCCATCACCAAACCCCAATAGATGAAATGAAGAAACTGGCCCAAAGCCTGCGTACTCAAAAAGTACCTCTACTCGCTGGAGTAACAGCTGCATCATCATCAAGCACAATCGGTGCCCTAGAAGAACTAAGACCTGCAAGGGCATTCACTAGGCCCTGCGTCATCCTGGCCTGTCCGCCATAACCCAGCACTGTCGGCTGCTGCACCGACTGAACTGAAGTACGCCTCCTGTAATTCAGAAAGTCTGAACTGTGGGAGGCTACTGTCGATCCTGCACAAATGAACCCTCTGGTGTGCCTACTGTGCTCGGTGCACTCTCTCTCTCTATGGACAGATCCTACGAATATGTCCACTCTGGCCACATCCAAAACAAATCGGCGGCCCTCTCCCTTGTGACTGATTCGGTATGGGACTCTTGGACTGACTCAACTGTGGATCTTGGTACTGCCTCGTTGAGGGAAATCTGACACACAGTGCCCTGGCTGTCCACACCGATAACATCTAACCTTCCTCTACTCTGGTCTCCCCGACGAAGCCACCGATGGTGCTGGTGTAGAGAACTGTTGTGGTAATCCGGATGGATGAAAACTAAAGCTAGAGGATTTTTGCCCCTTGTCGGAATGCCCACCTGTCTGTACCATTGTCCCACCCTACGGTGTCCTGGCCTCCCTAGAAATTCGAATCTCAGTCAAGGTATTCTCAATCCTCGCTGTTGCCTGCACAAGTACTATAAACACAGGCAACCCCATGCCGGCCACTCTCTCTCATCGCGGGCCTCAAACCCCGCTCAAACCGGCTTGACCTCAGCTCGACTGTCGCCACCAACTCTAGTGCAAATCGGGACAGACTAGTAAACATGGTCTCGTACTGCATAACGCCCATCGCTTCTTGGGTGAGAGTGTAGAACTCCTCCCTGTACAAGTCTCTAGATGAAACTGGAAAGTATTTCTCTAAAAAAACTCCAGTGAAAGCTGCACATGTGACCCCCACAGTGTTCCAGGAGTATTTCCACCATTCGTGAGCATCACCCCTCAGCTGAAACATGGAAAAAGAAACCTGCAATTCATCCTCAACAATCTGCAACGTGTCAAAGATCTGGGTCACCAATTCTAACCACTATGTCGCTACAATAGGATCGGGATCTCCAGTAAAGGTAGGTGGATCCATGCGCCTGAACTCTCGCATTGCTACTGTAGCCCTCAACTCAGGCACTTTCTCTCTCTCTCTAGCGGTCTCAACCAATTGCTGAATAGAACCTACCAGCACCTGCAACAACTCATTCGCGTCCATCGGTCCCTGAGGAGCATTTGCATCCCCAGCATCAAGGATAGGCACATCCCCTTAGCTAAAACCACGGCCACGGCCTCACTCTCTCCGCATAGACATCACGTCTACATGAAAGAAACAGAGAACATAAGATGCAACACATAAGCACGAACCACATAAGTATGCTAACGCGTAGTCACATAGGTTCATACTAAACAAACCCCACATACTGAGGAGAACCGACAAGAATGACGCGTCAATTTGGATAACCTATGCAGATTTCCTGTCACAAATCACGTCAGCTAAACGCATTTCTTACTTGGCTCCTAATTTTGTTAATCCAAACACCCAAAGGCAGGACTAATCAATCCCAAAGTTCAACCCCCATGCACACATATACACAACATTCTCTTGCTTAACACGCTAACACGTTCATGTTATCAAAGTATCTAAACACATGTAATTAAGCACACGCAATCAACCTCACATAATGATGCACACTTCCCACGGGTCTTAGGTATTCGAACCCAGCGTTTTGATACCATTCTGTCACGCCCTAAACTCTGGGTCACTTGAAACACCATAAACAACCATATACAAACCCAACCCGACGTTTACTCACAAAGTAAAACATACATGCATTAAATATATCCATCAAAAGGCTTACATTACACGGTTCCAACACCGAAAAATACGTAAAGATACATGGCTCAAAAAAACAAAAAGAAGACTATCAATCTCTCGCCTCAATCGGCAACCCCGAATCAACCCACACGATTGGTACTTGAAAAAAATATTTCAAATTTCACATCGTGCACCAAAACTCAACAAATACTAAATAAGCATGCAATATAAACATTCTTTGCCAAAATAAAATTTCATCCGGATGAACGCGTAGCCCTCGATGCCAATAGTAAGGATCCGCTGTTGGATCGTCAAAAATCAAGCTCTAGGCCCCCGAAAAGTTAGAGAGAAGGCAGAGAGAAAATGAGGAAACTTAGTTGAGAAATTTTGAAAATATTTTTTGAAAATATCTAACGCCAGATATTTATAGGCCACGAAAATATTTTTTTTTTATTTTTTTGAAATTCGCACCACAACGGTTAACGGCCCCAGGAACTAACCCCACATGGATCTCTATACTCGAACATGCATAAAAACACGTATAAACATGCTAAAACGAAAACGACAAACACGCGTCGAAAAATACAGAAAACAAAAACGGGTCAGGGTCTCACATTAATTGTGGTCCTTATGGTTTGGAGATTGTGTTCGAAAATTGTGTTTAGTGAATACAGGGATTGTCATGGCTGTATACTAAAAATTATGAATTTTATTTGGTTTTAGTATTTAATTTTATTTTAATAAAATTAATTTTTTATTTTATGAGAATCTTAATGAGTAATGAATGCAATATTATTTCTTTAATGTTATGCATGGATATCCTTTATTCTGTATAGTATTTAATCTGGTGTGTAGAGTACGGCTTGCACATAAATGACCAGATTATAGGTTTTTGTAAAATATAAGTTTTTATTTATAATTTAGATGGAATTGAACAAATCATCGGTGCGACTGTAGTACAGAGTTTTAGTAGGCATGTCTTGCTTACGGAGAATAGATAATAGTATCGTCTATTGTTCTGACTCGTTGTGTTAGTACACTTTGTGTGTATTGAACAGAACCATATTGGGATAATTAATTTTATACTGACTATATGAATTAATTTACACCTCAAGGTTACTATGAGTACTTATACTCCTAATCCCGAAATAATTATTATTTGCATATATTTAATATTTATTATTTTGATTCATTAGAGGGTGTGATCTTTTATGGGTCAATAGTCTCGATGAGTTAGATAGCAGTATCAATTATATGTTGAATATTAATTATTAATGAAATCTACGTCCTGATTGTTCGAGATTGACGATACTCCCTTAAAGAAGTTTATAAATTTTGACTGGGCTAAACCCCACAGATGTATTTAATTATTCGGCAGTCAAATAACTTAAGCGAAATAGTTTAAAATTTTTTAAAGATGTTGATTTAATTAAATTATCAGTAATTAAATTTAATTGGCGAGTATCGAGAATCTTAACGTGAGTAGATGAGTTAAGTATTTAATAACAGGAGCTCAATGCAAATTAGTTTTGAGATTATGATTAAGAGTGCAGTTATAGTTCTTTATTTGTATGAACTGTAATTTAGTATTTTATGAAAATTGCAGAAATCGCTGTAAGATTTTTATAATTACAGAAATCACTAATAGGTTTGCATATTTGTAGAAAACTACTGGATAGGTATCTGGTTCACATTAGAAGTCTATATCATAATTACTCCACATGTCCCTGCTATAGCCTATAAATATGCGGGTATACTGAATAAAATTTATAAGTTGTCTTTCAAGACCAAGATTGTCCAGGTTCTGCCGGTACCAGTTCTCGAAGGATCGTAACCCACACTACGTTTGAAAATCGCATCGAAAATACAGTAGAAGGTTTGTTCAAAACTTCAACTCGAAGAATCAAAGTTCTTAGTTAAAGAAACTACCGAAAGATATTCATCTAAATTAACTATGGTGGCACGGATTTTATTTTGATCGTTCAACATCAAAAAAATTTTATCTGAACCCTGTTTCGGCAATTGCCCATCCAGTTTTTATTTTTTAAAAAAATCGTATACAAATCAATTATCTTGACACTTTGTCTCCAACAATTGGTATCAAAGCCGTGTTTGATTATGTTTATGGTTAATCGAGGGGTTGAGTAATTTTAAAACTGTGCTAACTTTGTTTTGCAAGCGTTCTAATTCTAGTTTTATGATTATTATTTTATTCATGTTTGATTGAATGGTTGAATGATGATTATTATTTAATTTTTAATTATAAGGGTTGATCGTGTTAATTTAAGCTTTTTTTAGTTTGAATGTGAGCCTTTGAGACATAGATTTTCGATGTAAAAGTTTTTATTTATTTTTAAATATTATTTAGAATATTTAAAAACAAGTTTGAATATCTAAGAACACGAATAACAGTCAGCGGCATAACCAGCAGTGGTTTCGGTGGTTTGGGCCACGGATCGCGGTGGTTTTTTCACGATTTTGCAACAGGTTTCTCTGGTAAGTTTTTACAAATTTTATACATTAAAAAACAGCAGCAAAATAGTCCAAAATTCAGCAAAAGCAGGCTGGAAAAATAGCCACCGGCAGCGGCGCAAGCCGGTGGTTTTCGGGACTATTTTTAGCCAGTTTTTGCAATGGTTTCGGGGAAAGTTTTGAGTAATTTTTTGGACAAAAAATAGCAGTAAAACTGGTCAGGAAAACAATCCAAAACAGTGGTAAAAAGTAGCAAAAGACGGCACAAAAAATCGCAACAGGCGACGGCATCCGACAGCGGCGGCAGGTTGTTTCGAGGCTGTTTTCGGGGCTTTCTTTTGGGCTCCATATTTCTGTATATTAGTACTAAAAATAAGAGGAAATGGGAGCTGAAACAACCACAGAACGATTCTCAAATGGCAGCGGCAACAGGCAGCTAGGGGCGGCGACGGTGGGAGCTGTTTGGCCCTCATCAAAAGTTGTTTTTGAGACATTTTCCGTTCTGATTTTTTGACAGAAAAATAGTATATTTTGTAAGCTATTTTTCATTAAAAAATTGAGACGAAAATAGAGTTCGGGAGTGACGAAAAAAGTCGCCAGAAGCAGCGGCATGGTGCGGCGCCGGTGGCGCCTGGTGGCCGGCGGTTGTGGTTTGATTTGAGGTCTCTTGGGGCTACCTTTTTCTGATATGTAATGATCCAGATAATGTTGTATTTGTATAACACTATGTTTTGAAGAATCCTGATACAATTTGGATGCCGAAAGGTAATTCTGTAAAAATTGAAAGATTATGAGTTAGTATTTGAATATGAGATTGAAACTCGAAAGAGTTTTTATTTGATCAAAAAATCGGAGTATATACATATCTTGCATTTATATTTGTTTCAACTACGTGTATGATATATATCTGTTTTATATTTCCTGTTAATTTAATTAATTCGAAAAAATTCGATGTTAATTAATATTTTGTAAAGTAAAATAAAATTAAGTTTTTTTTAATTAAAAGTTTTTAATTAAATGAAAAAAATTTAGATATTTTATTTTTACAAAATAACATGTTTAAGATGATTTTTTTTAAATCGAATATCTTGAGAAAATGTAAAAATTAATTCCGAATTTTGGATTAATTACATAAAAAAATATTTAATCTTAACAATTATTTTTTTTAAAAATGTGTAACGTAAAAATAAAATATTTGAATTCCCTTAATCAATACTTTAGCTGTAAAGCAAATGAAAAATTGTGCATTCATCGATAATTTTATTTGTTATACATTAAAATACGAAAAGATGGTTTGGTAAATCGAAATCATTTGGATCATGTACACGGAAAGATGTTATAAAATTTTTTGGATCGTGTGGTGTTTCGAAATTAATAAATTAATTTTAATTAAACGAATTTTTATAACCTTCAAAAATATTTTAAAAATCTAAATGGGAGAGAAAATTTATTCACAAATAAATTCTACAGTCTCCATCACCAGTTCGTAGGTGATGTAATTAATTCTACGTGTTAGCAGTAAAGCCTTCATCCCCATCAGATAGAATTAATTGCAGTATCGTCAGTACGAACCTTTTTTAGGGATAATTCTAGATAATTGTACTAGAGGAAATATTGCCAAAATCATTATTTTTGAAAATGATTAATCGGTAAAAAATTAACTGAACGGGCAAACGTCGAAACGGGCTCTAGATAAAAATTTTGACGTCGAACGATAAAAAATAAACCCGTGCAACCAAAGTTAATTTAGAAGAATACCTCTTGTAGATCTAATCTTCAACTACGACTTGATTCTGAGTTGAAGCTCCTGTCAGATCTTCTACCGTATTCCCTTATGCGATCCTCGAACATAGTGTGGGCTACGTTCCTCCGAGAACTCGTACCGGCAGAACCCTGATATATTTCTTAAGTCTTGAAAGACAAAAATAATATATCAATAATGATATGAAAATCAATCTAAACTGGTTTAGCCTACCTGCATATATATAGGGCTATAGCAGGGACCTGGGGAGTAATTATGAGTAAAATTTTCAGTGGAATACAGATACCTACGGGCGGTTTTTGCAATTATGAAAAATCGCTGCGGTTTCTGTAATTTTCATAAAACACTGAATTACAGTTCACACTACTAAAGAAATATAATTGTACTCTAACCCATAATCTCAAGACCTTCTTACATTGAGCTCCTGTTATTAAGTGCTTACCATTTCTCACTACGTTAAGATTCTCGATACCCGCCAATTAAATTTAATTAATAAAAATTTAATTTAATCGGCATCTTGATATTCTTTAAATCCTTCTGCTTAACTTATTTGACCGCCAGATAATTAAATCCACCTGCAGGGTTTGGCCCGGTCAAAACTTATAAGCAT
>JAULJZ010072559.1:0-13020 GCA_032270985.1 Heliamphora pulchella | reverse complement strand
TCAAAACCAGAATGCTAGCGACAAACCCATGGTGCCCAACAATATCCGTAAACCATTTCAAACACCGGGGACGCACCTAGGGTGTATAAACTAAATTTGTAACACTGGGGACACACCTAGGGTGTACAAGGGGAATACATCCCAAAACATTTTTGAAAAATGGCAACCAGGGACGCCCTAGACTTAGAATCAAGAACGATGATCTCAATACAGCCCATCCCAACAACGGTTTGAACAGATGGACTCCAGCATGCCAGGATGCAAGTGACAATGTAAATAATGTATGATATGGATCTCAAATACAACCATCTATAGCATGGTATCAACTAGCATGACAAGATTCATGGTATAATTCGCAATGTATAAGGTACAATTACGTAAAGCAGAAGCTACAATTCTCAAGATATGATTCAAATATGATAGCATGACTTCTAAGTCATCATACATTCACTTAAAACACTAATCAACTAATTCAAATCAAACATCATACAAAAATTTGGGTCTCATAGTAAGCGGTACTCAAACATACACTTAACAAATTTTAAGGCCAAAAGTCAAGTATTAAATAAAAAAAGACGACAAGGTTTTGGGTTATCTAGACTTGGAATCAAATTATTATTTTTATACATCATTTAGATAAAAATATTTTCTAAAACTCTCATGTTTAACATCTAGGCCAAATCCTAAGGCAAATGGGTGAATAATTTAAATTAAGCAAAAATGGTTCAGCACTTTTCTCTAGATTTTACCAAAATTATGCTTATGTTGGTCTCGATTTTGGGGTATAATTTCAAGTCCAAATGAGTCCATTTTTTAGTAAGTTCTAGTTTAAATGTCCCCTACAAGTTTCATGTTTAAAGAAAAGGGTAATTGTTTGAAACAAGTAAGACTTTTTGACCATTTTAGAAAATAGGTTCTGTCAGCCGCCAAAACTCAGCAGAGCCGGTTTTGGATAGAGGGTTTGAAACGGTTTTGTGATATCATCCCGATGATTTAAGGTCTGATTTTTGGAAAAAAAAGTACTTTAATATGTTATCTACAATGTTCATGTAGACCACTTTTGGAATAGATCACTAAAAATAGGAGTTTTGGGCTATATAAAAATATGTAACAGAATGTTCCTTGGGACCTGAAACTCAATAGAGATTTTCAAAGGGGTTTTCACCTTTCAAAACTCAGTATTTTGTTATATTTTGTGGGTAGATAGATATACATGTCCTCTACAACTTTTATGTTTTGACCAAAGTTCGGATCTCATTTTAAAATAGGGTTTCCAAATCGGTAGTGTTGACTGGACGAAAAATGACACACTTTCGTAAAATTATAATATCTTGAGTTCTAG
The DNA here is from genome assembly GCA_032270985.1 of Heliamphora pulchella. NCBI lineage: Eukaryota > Viridiplantae > Streptophyta > Magnoliopsida > Ericales > Sarraceniaceae > Heliamphora > Heliamphora pulchella. The sequence continues at coordinate 11,678 of JAULJZ010072559.1, read as the reverse complement.
TTATGAAAATGAGTTGAAAAAAACTTTGGATGAAATCTAACACAAAAATATAAATCTGGACATAAAGAACATGCTTAGATCAATTTTTTACATTGAGTTATGGCATTTCAAATCTCAGGGGAGAAACATCAAAGTTCTCAAAAATTAAGACTCTTAGGGTTCAAGTCTTCTACTTATGTCATGTCAAGTTTTTGTTCTATTTCTTTGCATTATTGTGTTTTAGACTTTAATATCAAGGTTCCAGCACACTTAGAGGTCATCAAAATCAAAGATAAAAACACACAACAACATCTCATATTATTCATAAACAGAACAGCCCCAAATTTCCAACTACGACGCCTTTTCGGTTTGATTTCGGTTCTCGATTATTAGAATGTTTAAAGGGTTGTGTTGGGGGATATTTTGAGGGATATGAGACACAATATTTAGAGATTTTACTTACTTGTTTGAGAGCTCAAGAGATGGTGGTATGGAAAGACTTATCTTTAGAAAAACACCGCTTGATTTCTTAGCTCCCTTCTTCCTTCTTTCTCCTTCTTTTTCTCCCTTAAACTTATAGAACTCTCAACCAAGCCTTTCTCTCTCTCTCTATATGCACGAAATTATCAAGTGGAAAAAAGGGTGTTTGGCTTGGTTTATATAGGCAAAGGCTAGGGGACAAATGGGAGACAATAAAATAAATTAAGGTACTTTTTTTCTCCTTTCTTCATTACACATCACATGGGGTTGAATTGATATGAGTTGATATGGTGATGGTTTTGAGGGAACAAAATCAGATTTGGGGAAGATAAATACAGCTAGGGGCCGTTTGGGGGACAAAAACCTGACCCCACATCAATCAATGGATTTTGTATTGGTTTCCGTGCCTTTTTGTGCAAGAAAATACTTTAAAAGTTAATATGATGTATCTTTTTGATTTCTTTTTCTACTGAGACTTATTATTTTAATATGTTTATGAGAAATATAGTATTTTCATATATTATCATAGTTTTCATAGTAATTGATTAAATAGATGTAATCTTTTAAGCCAAATTAAGCTATTTTAGAAATATAGGACTTTTTGACTTATTTTGTTGTGTATGAACTTCAATAATGATTTGTTTGCTTTTGTTGATCTATAACACTATATTATTATGTATATTACTTGTTCAACAAGTTTGGATCATCATAGAGTTTAATTTAATACCTTTCTCATCATTTTAAGCTAAAAAGAAAGCAAAAAGTCATTTTTTGAAACACTTCCCAAGGTGGTCAGCCACTAAGGGGTATTTTTTTCATTTTTGATGTTATTTTTTCCTTTTCTACTTAATTGTACTTAAATCCTCGATTTAGGGTATTCATGTGTCAAAATTTGAATTTTTAAGATTTTTGGCTGTACAATCGATAAAAAGGTCATTTTACCCTATTTGTGAAGATTTTTGATTTTTAGCTCATTATTTCATGATATTTACTTCATTTAGAATGTTGGGAGACTCTCTGAGTGTTAAGGCTTTGTTGCCTGAGTTTTGGACCATTTTAGGGTTTTCGGGTCGAACTTAGGATTTTCGATTCGAATTAGGGTTTTGAACCTCGTCCGTGCTCTATGGTTTCGTGGACTATCCGTCACTAACACTTAAAATTTAGACTGGGTCTTTACAGGGGTCATTATCTTCCAGGTTGTTACAACTAGGGTCTGTACCGGGTCTTTACAATTTTTGCCTTCCCGTTTGGGTGCTGTCTACCTATTGGGAATCGAGTAGATGTGATGTGACCCCATGAGGAGATGTCCTAAAATGATGGGAGTATGTGTGGTGTTATGTCTTAGTGGTTAACCAATAAAGGTCTTATGGATGCGTGCGATGTATCATTGGGATGTGAAGGAGTGAATGATGGTTAATGTGCTTGAGTAGAGATCTAAGCGTGAAGACCGAGTGTGACGAGTTGTATACACATTGTGAATGGTGGCTGACAATGTTTGTATGATGATGTCTGATGTCTTTACGAAGACTAGTGGTTAATCTTCTTTCAAACCTAGTGTGTAATTGTTGCTCTACGAGGTAGTGACATAGAGTGAGAGCCTTAAGTGGACTCATGATTTCCTTAACAAGAGAGATGTTTTGTGGTTGGTTGACCAATGTGACTATTCTTCCTTGGCGGGAATTAAACGTTGGGATCGTATGAGTGTGGGTTCGTTTGCCCGTGGTTCCTTGAATAGCCTGTTTGCTTTACCCTGTGAACCTGAGCATTTGGGCGACATTTCTAGAGATGTAGTTTGATTTGTACGAAATATCAGTTGCTTTAGTTCTCGTTGAGTGAGATCCCTAGAGGAGTTTAGTGATTGAGTTGTTTGCGTGGTGAAATTATTGAGTATCAGTTCTGTGGGATTCCGATGAGAATGAAGGTATGTGGTTGGGTTGTTATCCTCGTGACTAAGAGATCATGTTTGGGGATCGTGCTGGGTGCATGAGGTTTGAAAGAACCATAGAAGGGTTCGATAGTGTGGTTGGCCTAGGGCTGAGATGGTGTTTCCTGAATGTAATATGTCTGGAGATTATTTGTGTTTGACCTTGGGTTCAGAGATAGGTATGTTGTTTGCCCATGGAAACGAAGTGTGGAGTAATAAGGTTCAGTAGTGTACCGTGTGGTTTGGGTGGCCTAGATCGATAGAAGAGAAACTGTGGGTTAAGATGTCGGCGATAGATGTGTGCCCGGGGAGCAAAAGCGCAGGAGGCATCTGCATGGTCGTTGGAGTTATTAGTAACTTTGGATGAAAGGCCTCAGGATTGGGTTTCCTTTATTTGGTTCTGTGTGCTTCTTATTCGAGTTGTTGGGATATTGGGCTCAAGGCTGTGACATGGCTATGATTTGCCTAGTGGGAGTTAGGTTAGTGAAGCGCAACCTTGTGAAGTGAGGTTTTGATGTAACGGGATGTGTTGTACAAAGTATGAGGATTGATAGAGTTTGTATGTGTGTGAATGAGGTCTGACAGTTGAAGAGCTTAGTGTAGCAGATGATCTAGATATCAGGATCGGGGTCAACGGTAATTGTGTGACTATAGTCGATGCAGCCTCAAGGTGAGATTTACAGGGTTCTTTGGGGGCCAAGTGTTGATGGATGCTGCGAGTACGTTGAGGTTGACCCATCATTTTTGGTTGTTTTGGGAAGATGGGAGTCTCCGTGGATTAGTATCCGTGTTGTGATCTGTGAGTTGTGCCTAGGGAATGGGTACCACTAGGATTGGGTGATTTGAGGACTAAGTTCCTCGTGGGTTTTCTGAGTGGAGTTTGTTGGCTTTACCATGCGAATGTAATGTATGGGGTTGTGTTCCCTATGAGATTAGGTTGGTAGACCAAGAATATTTATCCTTGTTGACAAAAGAGTTAGTGTTGAGATGTAGAGTCTTTTTCTGCAGTGAACAATTGAGAATTGTTGACCGTTGTGTGCAGTCTGTTTTGGGTTGTGTAGGGTATGGTTGTACCTCTAATTCTTGGCATAGTGGGGTGTTGTAGACTTGAGAGACCGATGGGTAAGTGTATACCTGTGAGGCGTTTGACTCATGAGGTGTGCTTAATCCTAGCGACTCACGGAGTTTAGGCAGCAGTGTTAGTTTCGATGGTTGAAAAACTAGAGTGATGCAGTGGAAATAGTGACGTAGTTTCAAGTTTGTGGTGGTTAGTTGGCCATAAGGGCATGGGTAATTTTTGGGGTAATGCATGTAACCCTTGTGAACAACGTCAGAGTTTGGCAACATGTGTTTGGGCTGGGAGAGTAGTACTCGTTGCACGTTGGGAAAACCTTAGCGGTGATAGTCCTCGTGTGTTTGGTTTAATTTTAAGTTTGGGTTGAGGATGTTTACTCTTCGAGAAGTTGAACGTGATGTGAGATGATGGTCATGGATGGATCGTCAGTGCCTAATGTAGAAGTGGTTGACTCCATCCCGGTGTTGAATTTAGTCTTGTGCAGTGACCCGACCCATTTTAATTTAAAGCGTTTAAGCGTTGATTTTGGGTAAGAATTCAAATAGTGTTGAAAGATGATTAAAGGATGATTCTAATAGTTGCGAGATATTAGTGTTCTGAAGTTAAACCTGGCATTAGTATGCCACTTTTGGGAACAAAAGCGTGTTAGCATCCTCATTACGATACGATGTTATGATCTCATGTTTTGGAAATTTTGAGTTCTCTTCTAGAAGATCATTAGTATAGACGCAGCAGTTTTTGGTATAACCTTCAGTTATATCATCTCGAAAGAACAATCAGGATCGTGGATGAAGAAAGATGTTATGTGGGCCGAACGATTAACGAATTGTGTGGACAGATATTAAGATTAAAGGAAAGTTTGGTGAGATGTGAGATAAATTTCGGGGACAAAATTTTCAAATGGGGAAAAGTTGTAACTACCCGGTACGTGCTTATTTTGTTCTTTCATGTTTTCGGTTAAGTGAAGAGACAAAATTAAAGTGGAGTATGGGAACTATAAAATTTTGTTCATTAATGAAGGAATTAATGGTATGTGAAATGTAATTGAGATATATGATGATAAATGACAATAATTTGTGGTTAAGTATAGTTTATTAATTGAACTTTTTGGAATATGAGATTAAAATTAAGTTGTAAATGCGAAATAAATTAAGAAGTTAATGAAATTAAATTGGAGTGAAAATAGGCTATGAGAGCTAAAGTTAAAAAGAAAAAGGGAGAAAACAAAATAGGTTAACCAAACATGGCCCTTGAACCACTCTAGAAGAGTGGAGAGAGAGAGAAAGAGAGAGATAAAAGAGAGCACGGATCCCATCCTCACCTCCCTATTCACGCCTAACGCCCTCATCTCTTCTCTTCTCTTCTTCTTTTGGAATAATAGGAGAACTTCCATCACTCCTAAAACCCTAACCCTCCCTTATCCAAATTGGTGAAATTAGAAGCCTAATTGGAGGCAATCAAGTGAAAAACTAAAGCTTTGGAGCTCAAGAAGAGGAATTGAGGCTTCAAGGAGAATCCTAAGTGCTGAAAACCCTAGCTAGGTGGAGGGGTTTGGCGAATCTAAGGCGTTGAAGCGATTTGAGGTAGGATCTAGAGTATCTCTCATATTTTGATATGATTTGAGTTGATATTTTGTTATTTGAGTAAACCCTAGTTGATTTCATGCATTATTGAGGAATTGATAGGTGTGTGTGTGGGTTATTTTGAAAAATTGGAGTTTTTGAGAAATGGTTAACAATGATTTTGAGAGTTTATCGTATAAAAAGGGGCTTAGGATACCTAAAATTCTATGTTTTGACATAAAAATGGGTTTGGATGGGTGTTCGTTTCAAAACCTAAGAAAAATTCAATTTTTGGCGCAGGACAACTCGAAGGACCGCTCGAGCGGTCTAGAGGGCGGTCCGAGGTTGGTCTCGGCTTCATGTTGTAGGCCAGACCACTGGACAGACTGTTCGAGCGGTCTAGCCCGCGGTCTTTTTTGCTGGTTGAAATTTTTTTATTTAAATCAATGTATCTTCATCATCCGTACTCCAAATTGGGTCATTTTTGTCCTCAAACTAAAGCCCCGAAAGTATTCTTTCCAATGACACCACTCTCACAATAAAATTCGTTTTGTAGAAAAAGTTATGACTAAAATAGTGAGAGTATGTTAAATTTTCTTAATCGTTTTTCGCCCATTGTTGGCCAAATGTCTGGGAAAAGGTTATTTCTCATCCTCCTTGGAACTTTTATCAAATTTCTTATTCCTTGGGCTAGTGATACATCTATATAACTATACTTGGGTTGAAATACTTGTTAGGGTTGGTATACTGAAAACCATGATTTTAGTATTTAATTTAATTTTAATAAAATTAATTTTTCATTTTTATAAGAATCTTTATGAGAAATGTATGTGTATCATTTTTTTAATGATATGCATGGATGTCCGATATTCTGTATAATATTTAATTTGGTATGCAGAGTACTACTTACACACAGAAAATCAGATTTTAGGTTCTTACAGAATATAAATTTTATGTTCACAGTTTATATGGAAATGGACATACCATCGGTACGACTGTAACATAGAGTTTTAGTAGTCCTGCCTTGGTTACGGGGAACAGATAATAGCTTCGTCTATTATTCCGACTCTATGTGCTAGTACACTTTGTGTGTATTGAATGGGACATCTGGGGTAATTAAATTTATACTGATTATATAAATTAATTCACACCCCAATGTTATTATGAATAGTGCTTATCCTCTTAATCCTGAAATAATTATTGATTTGCATATATTTAATATTAATTATTTTGATTCATTAGAGGGTGCGATCTTATATGGGTCTATATTCTCGGTGAGTTGGATAGCGATATTATTTATATGTCAAATATTAATTATTGACGGAATTCACGTCCCCTTAAGGAAGCTTATAAGTTTTGACCTGGCCAAACCCTGCATGTGGATTTGATTATCCGACGGTCAAATAAGTTGAGTGGAATGACTTAAGGAATATCAAGATGCCGATTAAATTAAATTGTCAGTAATTAAATTTAATTGACGGGTATCAAGAATCTTAACGTGAGGAGAAATGGTAAGCATTTAATAATAGGAGCTCAATGCAAAAAGGTCTTGAGATTATGGATCAGAGTGTAATTATAGTTCTTTAGTGGTGTGAACTGTAATTCAGTATTTTATGAAAATTATAGAAACCGCTGCGTCTTTTCATAATTGCGAAAACCGCTAGTAGGTGTCTGTATTCTACTGGAAGTCTTACTCATAATTACTCCACAGGTCCCCTACTGTAGCCTTATATATATGCGGGTAGGCTGAACAAGTTTTATATTGATATATCATATTTTGTCTTTCAAGACTAAAGATATCTAGGTTCTTTCGGTACGAGTTCTCGATATTCCGTAGCCCACACTACGTTCGAGACTCGCGTAAGGGAATACAATAGAAAATCTGACAGGAACTTCAACTCGGAATCAAATCGTAGTTGAAGAATCGATCGACAAAAGGTATTTTTCTAAATTAACTTCGGTTGCACGGGTTTTATTTTGATCGTTTGTCGTCAAAAGTTTTATCTGGAGCTTGTTTCGGCGTTTGCCCGTCCAATTAATTTTTACCGAAAATCATTTGCAAAAACAATGATCTTGGTAGTTTTGTCTCCAACAATTGGTATCAGAGCCGTTTTGTTTTTTGTTTACGGTTATCGGGGTCGGGTAGTTTTAGAACTGTTCTTAACTTTGTTTTACTGTTTTGGTTGAAGCTTGAAAAATAACGGTTTGAAGCTTGAAGACTGTTTCGGTTCAAAAGCTTGAAGCAGCGCTGAAGTTTTCCAAACAGCCGTTGGATTCCAAATCAAATCAGCAGTCTTCCAGGCGCCAGTGTTTTCCATAAAAAGGTGCTGCGGCGACTGTTTGAAGCTTGAAATCAAAAGCAAACAGTGCAGTGTTCCAACTACAGTGTCGCAATCAAACAGGCACTGTTTTCTAGACTGTTTTGGTGCTTAGCGTCAACAAGCAGCGCCGATTTCCAAGGCCAACTATAGTAATTGGCTGCTGTTTCCAGTGGCACTGTTTTCCAATCAAAACGTCAAACATAAGCCGACAGTTTTCAAACAAAAATCCAGTGGAAGCAATTGTAATTCCAGTGGCGCAGTTGTTTTGGATTTGGCTTTGAAGGCAAACTGGAAGTTCGGCAAAAATTCCAAAAAAACAATCTCCATAAAATCCTAAAACATTGTTCGGAGGTTTTCCAAACATAGTAGAGGCGGCACGGGCTGTTTTCTTATGTTATGATCGAGATGTGTTCTTATTCGATTCTAACAAAAAAAGTAGCTTTCTACAGCAATTGAAAAATTAGAAACTTATCTCTTAACAGGAGACTGAAACTCTTTAGAGTTTCAATTCGATCATAAAATCAAGCTATATTTATCTTATATTTAATTTATTTTTTTATATATTAACTGCGTAAATGATATATATTGATTTTATTTGTCCAGTTAATTTAATTAATTCAAAAATTTAATTTTAATTAAAATATTTTGTAATGAAAAATAAAATTAAGTTTTTTAATTAATTAATGTTAATTAAATTAAAATTTTTTAGATATTTTATTTTTTACAAAATATCACATTTAAGATGATTTTTTCTAAGAATAGGATATCTTGAAAAAACGTGAGAATTAATTTCGGATTTTGTATTAATTAAATGAAAATATGTTTAATTGAAATAAATTATTATTTTTTGAAAAATGTAAAACGAAAAATAAAATAAATAAATGTCTTTAATCACTACCGTAGCTAAAAAGCTAAAGGAAAAAACTGTGCATTTATTAAATTTTATTTGTTATGCATTTAAACACGAAAAAATGGTTTGATAAACCAGAATATTTAGAATTGTGCACACGGAAAGATGTTTGATTCATTCAGATCGTGTGGATTTCGAAATTAACAAATTCATTTTAATTAAACGGATTTTTATAACCCTAAAAAATGTTTTTAAAATCTAAGTAGGAGAAGTAATTTATTCACAGATAAATCCCGCGGTCTCCATCACCAGTTTGTAGGCGACGTAATTAAATCCTGTGTGTTGGCCGTAAGGCCTTCCTCCCCATCGGATAGATTAATTGCGGTATCACCAGTACATACCTCCTTTAAGGATCATTCTGGATAATTGTTAGTATGGATCATTTCTCCATCTGAATGGTTCATTGCGATGCGATTGATTTGGGATTAGGTGATGGTTAACACTTAACTGTATATAATAGTATTCTCTCCATATGAGTCACTGCTATTATATACTAGACCGAAACTATGTCAGTTATTTAATTTTACTTGGCATGGTCAGTTGTCTAGATAGTAAAATTAAAAGGAATTGGCATATCTAGTCTTATGATGAGTAGTAGATGTTCACCCATCACGACATACTATTCTCAGGTTACCAAGTTGCTGGTGAATTAATTTTAAAATGGTAGAGGGAACCAAATTAAAATAAATTTAAAATTTTACTCATCATAATTAACGGTATTTTAATTATGTGATTCTCATGATTAAAATGACTTTCAACCCACTCGCTTTAATACTCAAAGAAAACAAACTAACGAGACTTAATTTTGTTGACTGGAAATATCACTTGTATATAATTTTAACTACAAATGGTATTCTTTCAATACTAGAAAATGTGTTTGTTTCTGAAAAGGGTTCTTCCTCTGAGCCGAAAGGCATGAAAAAGAAAAAGTTTCAAAAATAGGGAGACACGGTTTCCAGGGTAGTTAGTAGGCCACAGGCTAGCGTGAAAAAACCGAAAGGTAAATGTTTTCATTGCATCCAGACCCGGCACTGAAAAAAGTTATGTCCAGTATTTCTCAGAAGGCTGAACAAACAGGGTAATTTCTGTTCACTGGTTGTGGAAACATGTTTAGCGGTGCTATCTACCGGTACCTGATGTGTAGATACAGAAACCACTAAACATGTCTGCAATTCAATGCAGGGGATCCAAAAAATCCGATAACTTAGTGATGGAGAAATTTATCTGCATATGGGTAATAATTCAAAGGTAGCAGCAGTTGCAGTAGGAGATGTCACTCTCAGTTTTGGTAGAGATCGAATTTTAATTTTGAGATATCGTCTTTATGTACCTGCCATTAAAAGGAACTTAATTTTTGTTTCTGGATTGGCTAAAGATGGATATTTGATTTATTTTAATAACTTTATGGTTATTAAGGATAATAAACGGGTTATCTATTCTGATACATTGGTGGATGATCTTTATATTATTACTCCAATCTCTCCTACACTGAAACTAACTGAAACGAATAATACATCTATATTACCATATAAGAGAAAGTTTCCTTCTTTACTGAACCAAACGTTTTTTTGGCACTTACGCTTAGGTCATATTAATCTAAAAAGAATAAACAAACTGGTAACAAATGGACCTTTGAGTTCATTGAAAGTGGAGGCACTTTCAGTCTATGAAACTTTCTTAGAGGGTAAAATGACCAAGAGGCCCTTCTCGGCCAAAGACTATAGAGCTAAAGAACTGTTGGAGCTGGTTCATTATGATGTATGTGGTCCTATGACAATCCGAGCTAGAGGTGGCTTTGAGTACTTTGTCAGTCTCATTGATAACTAGTCAAGGTATGGATACATTTACCTGATGCACCGTAAGTCTGAATGCTTTGAGAAATTCAACGAATTCAAGGCGGAGGCGGAGAAGCGTCTAGGTAAAAGTATCAAATCACTACGATCCGACCGTGATGAAAAATATCTCTTTGGAGAGTTTAAGGACTACTTGTCATAAGAGGAGATTACATCTCAGTTGACTACAACTTGCACTCCACAGCAGAATGGTGTAGCAGAAAGAAGGAATAGGACTCTTATGGAGATGGTAAGGTCAATTATGAGTTATTTAGATTTACCAGATTCATTTTGGGAATTCGCTTTAGAGAAAGCGGCTTACATTCTGAACTTGGTACCTTTTAAGTCAGTACCTTCTACTCCCACAGAATTGTGGACCGGGCGTAAGCCTAGTCTGAAACACATTCGAATTTGGGAGGGTCCAACATATGTGCTGAAAAGGAACACGGGTAAGTTGGAACTGAGGACGGAAGTCTGTTTCTTTGTGGGGTATCCCAAGGGAACGAAGGGTGGCCTATTTTATAACCCTAAAGATCATAAGGTCATTGTTAGCACCAATACCCGATTCTTGGAAGAGGATTATATTATGGATCACAAGCCCAATAGAAAAATTGTTCTAGAAGAACTGAGAAGAAATACTAGTAGAACGGAAGAGGAACCACAAGTCATTGATATTCCATTATCTCATCATAGTCGGAGGATTATCGGGACAGGTACAAATCAAGAACAGGGTGCTGATGCACAGGGTTCAGATTCTGCACAGCCTGTTACAGCTAGTACACAAACACAGGTAGTGCCTCGTCGTAGTGGGAGGGTTGTTCATCAACCTGATCTGTATATGTTCTTGGGAGAGTGGTATGATAAGATCCCGGCAGAACTGGATACCGAGCCATGTAACTATAATGAAGCACTATAAGACAAAGAGGCAGATCTTTGGCAAAGGACTATGAATTTAGAGATAGAATCTATGCATTCCAATCAGGTCTAAAAACTTGTAGAACCACCCGAAAGGATAAAACCCATTGGATGTAAGTAAATCTACAAGAAGAAGAGAGGAGCAGACGGGAGGTTGAAACCTTCAAAGCTAGGCTTGTTGCTAAAGGGTTCATTCAAAATGAAGGGATCGACTATGAGAAAACCTTTTGGCCGGTAGTCATGCTTAAGTCTATCCGGATTCTCTTATCCATTGCCGCACATTTCGATTACGAAATTTAGAAAATAGATGTCAAGACATCTTTTCTTAACGAAAGTCTTGACGAATGTATCTATATGATACAACCAGACGGATTTATTCCAAAGGGCCAAAACACGTGTTGTGCAAGCTTAAGAGATCTATTTATGGACTTAAGCAGGCATCAAAGTCTTGGAACACTCGGTTTGATCAAGCCATTAAGTCTTATGGTTTTGATCAAAGTCCGGATGAGTCTTGTGTGTACAAGAAGTGTGACGAAAGCGTGGTGATCTTCCTAGTACTTTATGTAGATGATATCTTGCTCATCGGAAACGCTGTGGGGGCACTATCTACGGTTAAAGTATGGTTATCTGGGCAGTTCGATATGAAGGACTTGGGAGAAGCTAGTCACATCCTTGGGATC
>JAULJZ010072548.1:0-13020 GCA_032270985.1 Heliamphora pulchella | reverse complement strand
AGTTCGTGCAATACATGATAATACGGGATGTGGATCAATTCATATAGTCAGTATAGAATTGATCATCCTGTTAATCCCGCTCAATACACTCCAAGTGTACTAACACATTGAGCTCGAACATCGAATTTCCTAAACCTAAATTCGACCCGTTCGATCTAGCCAAGACCAGCTACTATAACGATGTACTACAATCGTACGAATGGTATGTCCGGGTCCATTGCGATTGTGAGCTTACCTGTATAATCTGTCAGAACCTATGACCCGATCTTCCGTGCAGCATGCACCAAGTCAAATGCTGGACAGAATATACGGACTATGTATTCATTCATCACAAATATAAATATGAAACCATGAATGCAAAAACATCTCAAATGTTTCTCATTAATATGTCAGGGATCAAGAATAAAAAAAAACTAAAAAGCATAATTTTTCAGTATACATTCCTAACAGATCTAGCCTTGATACAGTGGGTTATGGTCTCTATCTCGAGTATTCCATTCATTTGAGCTTGTTTTAAGTCTTATGCAATGTATATACCCTTTCTGTACTCTTAAAAACCATGGCTGCGACATTTAGTTGTTACGGCCGTGAGATATTTTATTCTGTTCTTTGCGGTGACTCTATTTTTGTCACAGCAGCCTGTTTTGTAACTATTTTTGTCACGGCCGCAATAGTTATTGCCATGTCCGCGAGTTTTGTAGATGACATGTAGCTCGAATATGATATTTAAGTCTCTTCTGTTATTCTGCATAGCATGTTTATACCATGTTAGGGGCAGAAACTTCATTGCATGACTCTTAAAATTTTACTTGTTTTTTTTTCGCTTATTCGCATATTTTTCGCTTTGCTTTGCTCAAACAATACGCGTGGTATATATAGAACTAATAACCAAGTTACATGACCGTAGGAACTATAGTTAGGATTTTGTTTCATTAATTGCTTTCGTTTAAACTCTCTTTAACCTCCCATTCTGCATATGTCACCTTTAAAACATTTACAATAAGAACCAACATTGACAAAGTAAAGGCCAACCTTATGGTTGGGTGAAAAGGGTTCCTAACACCTTCTATTTTCATACCCTAGCCCCCTGACCCTCTTTTCCCTAATTACATTTTCTAAAAGACCTGCAGCCTTCTTTTTGTTTTTCTTAGTTTTTTCTTAAAAATCAAGTCGCGACTCCATTTTTTAAAAAGGATGCTCAGATATCTTAGATTTTCTATTTTAAGAAGAAATGAATATTTTTCTAAAAATCATAGATATTCGGTGCATCCCACGTGAAACCCAAATCATTCGCTGCTTTTTTTGGCGACTTCGCTGGGGACTAGTTTTTCAAATAAAATCAAAAGAGGGCTAAACATGAAATGTTAATGGTTCTTGTTGTAAACTTTTCATCGGAATTCGCATTTGCATTTGCATATTTATGTGCTTGGTTCCCATACCCCCGCTCCACCTACCCGATACAGCAGTCAATTTATTGTCTCAGGGTTATGTCGGGAAAGCTAGCAAGCTTTCGAGCTACATACTTCTATAGATGTGGCAAAAAAAGTTATTGCGTACCACTTGACCATACTTTGCACCATTCATGGTATTGGGAGGTATATTCTTGACTTTATTCAGAAGGTACATTGCGTGAAGACCTACTAGCCTTTTCATGTGCATATAATTTCTTAGATCCCTTCTTTTATGATTAATAAATCTCTTAGAGTTATGTGATTTTCTTTTTATGGATGCTTTTGTTTGTATAGTTAGCACCTCGATTAGGATTAGTTTTCGTCCTCCCGATCCGTCGTTGAGAGTGAGTTATTTTGAGTTTAGGCTCGGCTAACGAGTCTTCTAGTTTACGTGAGCCCTTTTAGTTTAGAGACCATGGATAATAGCGCCGAGAAGAGAAGAACATATACGCACTTGGCCTCGATCTTCGAGTAGAAGACTTAGACGTACCAGTCAGTTGAGATTGTCGATGGCAAACCCGAAACTAACCGTGGCTGATATGACGAGAGCAATTCTGGAATTGCAACGGACTGTTGAAGGAGTTGGTACTGCTATAACAAATTAGGCTAGGGTCCAGACTTAGTGTTAGGCTCAAATCCAAGCTTCACAGACTCGGGTTGCAGACGCTAATGTGGTTGTTCTGAATGAACCCGAGGATGGTATAGCAGATCACATTTGGGATGATAATGTGGGACCCAAGGGACTTTGTTCTTTCCCCGATGCTATGCTGTCCGAGAAATTTAAAATGCCCGATATAGAGAAGTTTGACGGGACCAGGGACCCGAGAATCCATTTGAGAAAATACGTGGGAACTTTGTCGCCGACGGGTATCAGCGATCAGTTGAAAGCCTAGCTTTTCCAACAATCTTTGTCAAGAGCGACTCAAAAATGGTTTCTGCCTTTAGATGCTGCAAAGACAAGAACGTGGGGGGACATTAGTACGTCATTTGTCAATCGGTATAATTACAACATTCAGCTCGATGTCACCACTTGTGGTGTTGGGATTTAGGGGTAAAAAAAAAGGAAATTCAAAAGATATTTTGAAAAATACTTTAACACCATAAAAATCAAAATTTGAAAATCCCTTTTTTGTTGAAAATGGAGTCGCCACTTAGTTTTTGAGAAAAACTAAGAAAAACAAAAATGGCTTACTGATCTTGAAAACGTTAACTAGAGAAAAGAGGGTTCGGGGGGCTAAGGTACGAATCAGGAAAGGTGTTAGGCACTCTGTTTGCCCAATCGTAAGGTTGGCATCAACTAATCATCATTGGTTTTTTAATAAAATTTTTCAAATGTATACAAATAAAAAAAATGGAGGTAAAGAGAGAACGTCCAAAATTAAATATGAAAAATATATAATATATGTACATAGCACTCAAATTAAAGCAAATAAAATGGGTAAAATCATAAGTCCTAATACATGCAATTTCTAACTAAATGATACATGGAACAAACCCACTTGCAATATTATTAGAACAACCTAAACTAGCATGATTCAAATAAAAGAGTAAACATAGGCTAAGGATACTAAAATTACCTAAGCATGATTTGCTACAAAATAACCTAAACTAATTCTAAGCATGCATTTAAAGAAAGTAGCCAAAATATGAACAAATATACATTTAGAGGAACATTAACATGGTGAGTATCTAATACTAAATGTAAAGAAAAACTTACTAACAAGGAAAATAATGGTTGCATAACAAAGGGAATTTAAGGGTTTGAAGAAAAAGAAAAAAAAAGTCTATGAAGAAAATCGTTCTAAAATGAAGAAGTTAGAGAATGTTATTAAACTATTAGAGAAGAAAACCTAATTATTTACATTTTATGCTTTAAAAGGAATAAAAGAAAATAAAAGAAAAGAGAAGAGAAGGAAACTTATATTGACATTTAAAGATTAGCTTAAGAGACTTTTTGTGATTTTTGAATTTAATAAAAAGAGAAGAAAATTGAGATGAATATTACGAAAAGAAAGTAAAACTATAGAAAAAGAAAAGAAAAAAAAAAAAGAAATGGAACATTAGAAATAAAACTACATTATAAGGAAAAGAAAATAATGCTACATTACAAAAAGAAGAAAAAGATAAAAAAAATAAAATGTTAGAAAAGAAAATTACATTGCTATTAAAAGAAAAGGAAAATAAAATGGGAAATAAAAGCTAGAAAGGAAATGTTAAGCTAAAAAGAAGGTAAAATAGAGTATTAAATTAATGTTACAAAAAAAAACAAGAAAAGAAAATGAAATAGAATGCTAGTAAGAGGGAATTAGGCTAACTAAAAGAAAAGAAAAGAGAATAAAGGCAAGTACATTAAGTTAACATAAAAGCAAAGAAAATAAGAAAAATAAAATATTAGAATTAAATGGGTATAATATTGATAATTACAATAATTTTCATGTAAGTGCTTGAATTACAACAATAACGACATCATTAGTCGTATTGCTTGGATTATGTTAGCACTAATTGATGAATTCAAATGAAAATTACAATGTGCTAAGTGTGAGTGTGAAGGAATTAACGACTAAAGAAGTAAAGAAAACAATTAGATTATATGAAATAAACAAAATTATCTATATAAATGGAAAGAATATGCAAATTAAATTTGAATTTTAACCCGGTCACTCCAAAAGAGAGGAATTGGAGTTAAAAGACAGGGGATCCAAACGAAGTACCTGAATCGTGGAATTCTCAAATTGGGGAATGTGCTTCGATCCTCGGGTGCTAATTCCAAGCTAAGACTTCAAATGTAGGTATTGAAGGCTCGGGACTAGGTATTTCGGCAGAACTTTGGCGTTAGGGCTCGGGATTGCTCAGTACATTGACAGAGTTTCTCTCACTCAGAATTCATACTGAAAACGTACGCTGGGGTATGATATTTATAGAATTCTTCAACCAATGAAATGTTGCCACATTTAAGGGACACGTCAGGCCATTTGGAGTTGACGGTCGCCACAATGCGAGATGGCGGTCGCCAGGTTTTTGAAAGTTTTCACAAAGTTCTATTGTGGTCGCCACAATGGAAGATGACGGTCGCCATAATGAAAGGTGGCGGTCGCTACTTTTGGCTAGGGTTTCCACAAAGTTCTATTGCAGTCGCCACAATGAGAGCTGGCGGTCGCCTTACTTGGGTAGCAAGTTTCAATGGTTCGACAAGATTTCACTAGTTTGAAGGTTTTGGGTTCAAATACCTAGCTTGGATCACTTCCTGAGAATCGTATGGAGGCACTTGATTCAGCTGTTTTCATCATCGAATTCACCTAAAATTAGGCAGGGTCAAATTGGGGTGTTTACACCACTCGGGAACTCGAGACTACCTGACAGGAGACCAAAGAATCTTTTGTTGAGTTTCTAACCCGGTGGAGGACTAAGGCAGCCAAAATGACAAATCGACCCACTACGAACGAACAAGTAAGAATGGTGGTGAAAAACTTGCAACCGCAGTTCTACAAGTATCTGATCACACAACCGTTGATGACATTTGAGCAGGATTTCGATGCTAGGGTATAGATAGAGGATGCTTTGCAGTTGGGGGATATTGAGAAGGGAGAACCGAGTCAAAGAATAGTTTAGAAATTATATGCCAATAATCAAAGCAATGCCACGAATGACCCGACTCAAGCTAGCCCATCTGCTCAGCCAGTTGTCTAAAATCTACCTCGAAACTCAAAGAGAACCTTCACCCAACTCACTGTGCCTTTAACATCCATCATGAGCCATCTGATTGAAAGGGATCTCCTAAAGCCTTCGGAGCCAACCATGCCTCCAAACCCTCTATCACCTAGATATAATCCTACCCAGTATTGCGCCTTTCACCAGGGGCACGGTCATCTGACTGACAATTGCATGCGGCTTCGACATGAGATCTAAGATTTGATTGACAACAAAGTGATCCCTCCGCCCACCGTTGTACAAAAATTAAACGTTACTACCAACCCTCTGTCGAACCATGCAAACCAGCAAAAAGTGAATGCCATTGAAGGAGAGTTAAAAGGATTTGATTCCATGAAATTTATAGTCTCCGCAACGAAAGCAAAGCTAATTACAATTTTGCCGTTCGGTCCAAAAGTACTGCTGCTTGACGAACTTATTTAGGATCTGATAGATGATGATTTCGATAATTTTCTAATCTTTATCATCCACAAGGAGGAAGTTACTCCCCATATCAATGGTAATGATGAGAAAGACAAAAAATCAGATGGCTGTTGGAAGATCTGGCCAGCCTTGAGGCACTAGATGATTTAGAAGAAGCAGGAATCGACATCAAGTGGCATGTCCCGACTGCCCTGAGTGATGATACAGCCTGGCATCGATGGGCAGCTTGGTATGGG
Organism: Heliamphora pulchella; assembly: GCA_032270985.1. Lineage (NCBI taxonomy): Eukaryota > Viridiplantae > Streptophyta > Magnoliopsida > Ericales > Sarraceniaceae > Heliamphora > Heliamphora pulchella. Next base: position 7,202 of record JAULJZ010072548.1, on the reverse strand, counting down.
GAAGCCAACCTGAGTTTTGAAATAGAAGAAACAGGGAAGATGGTATCAAAAATAGGAAAATCCTCGAAGGGAAAGGATGTTGACAGCAAGAACAAGCAGGAAGAAAATCCACGAGTCAGTACGAAATACGAGGAAGAGCAGAAAGAGAAAGAGGAAAGTTCTCCCCCTAAGTGAATTCGTTGGGAATCGCAAGTCTTGCGTTTGATCCTTCCATATACATTGTTCCTCTTCATGAGCCAAAGCTGAGGACACTTCTACTCGAGGGACCTATCTTATGTTCTCTAGAGTGGGATTACCAAGAAGAGAATGACATGTGGGATTACGATGAAGGAGAGGATGTGTCGGAATGGCAGCCGATTATCGAAGAACCAAATGACCATGGAGGCTCGTGGGAACCTTACCCCCCCTCACCATACGGTTATGACGACCCGTTTGATGAAGTATCACTATCGCAACACTTTGAGTTAGAAGCCAAAATCGGTGGAGTCTGATTGGTTTTTGCAAAACATAATGGGAATTGAGGAAGACTTTTGGGGAGATGAAGGAGACAATGGAGAGAAAGCTAGTACAGACAATTTCTAAAACTTTCGAGAGAAAAGGTGTTCGGTGGCCGAGATTCAGGAAGTAGTTGACCAGTTTGAAGGACAATGGGAGCTCGAAGAGCATATTGAGTATCAAACAAGGAGCGAAAGACAGTTTAAGCCCGCACAGCTAGAGAAGGGGCAACCAAGTAGGGGCACAGGGGAGCCGAGGAAACAGGTAGAAAGAAATAGTAGTGAAGAGAAAGATGTAGTTTTGAAATAGCTTAAGAAGACATAAGCCAATGTGAGCATCTGAGGGTTACTTGCGGCATCTCACAGACATTGACAGGCTGTCTTAAAGGCTTTGAAGAGTGCGGACATTTCAATTGACATATCTCCCAATCATCTAGTCAGAATGCTTATGCCCAAGAAGCAGTCCAGTGTTATCGCCTTCAGTGACATGGACTTTCCAATAGAGGGGTTATCCCACAATAAGTTGTTGCATTTAATAGTCAAATGTCTACGGAAATGGGTACCAATTGTTTTGGCAGACAACGATTCCACCCTCAACGTATGCACACTACAAACTGCTTACTGGCTAGGGTTGAAGACACAAGACTTCAAGCTGAGTGCATAAGGGGTATGAGCATATGATAACACGCGAAGAAATGTCTTGAGATTGGTGACTTTCACTATAACAGTGGGAGCTTTGGAGAGTGAAGTAGAATTTCATGTCCTTGATGTGCCTGCGTCATTCAATCTGCTATTGGGAAGGCCATGGCTGTATGACCCATCGATTAGAGCAGTCATCCACCCTACACCAAAAGGTAAAGCTGATCAAAGAGGGAGTAACTATCACTATACCAGGTCAAACTAACTCGCCAACCCCAATAAGTGATGCTACCCCACTTCTTGAGATCCAACACGGAGAGAAAGATTTCTTATTAAACAGATTTGACTTTGACAAGGCCAAGGCCATACAAGTTTTGATAAATGATGAATGGAGCTATGTGAATCCGAGGGTCATAGCCATGATGAAGGAAATGTCTTACTTTCCAGGCATGGGATTAGGTAAGCATCTGCAAGGGATTTTAGTGCCATTCTCAGTGAATCATAATTGCTATAAATACGAGCTAAGATACAAGCCAGAATTGGAAAAATCAAGCATGGGAAAGTGTAGGATGACGCTGAATGGCCATTTCATCAAGGAAGGGGGCGATTTCCCTTACTGTGGTTTCCTCGAACCATGGATAGAAGAGAAGACCAATATGAAGTTACTAGGGCTGGAGATCTTTTTTAGTCATCAGCTATCCGATAGTGATGAAGAGGCCGAGATTTGGCAGATGGGTTTCACCGAGAAGGTACTGACAAACTGGCTGGTTCATTGCGAGGAAGGAGATTTGAGTTCTTTCTTCAATGAAAAGATGGCCAGGGTGCGCATAGGCAATGATGAAGACGAGGGTATGCTGATGATGGAAGCTGACGCGCCTGCAGATCACACCTCACTTATCATGGATGCAGCTAAAATGAAAAAAAAGTTAGTTTTTTAAGTCTTTTTTATGCATGATGTAACAAGTGGGTTGGAGTCCGGGTTTGTTAAACTCCTTTTCATCGAGTTTATAAACAATGCCTGTAATGTTGAGTCCACCGGGAGTGCATCTATTAGCATCCCGAGAACCTTTTGTCTCAAGTCTTGGGATGTAACCAATTTGATATCAATGAAATGAAATCGAATTTCGCTTACTTTACTGTGTCTCAAATATTTTGTCTTGATTTCAAAGATTTCAACAAATTCGAGGAGGATATCCCTTAAGAATTAAAACTCTTAATCGAAAAGGAAGAAGAAATGCGAGCTAAGTCTATAATTGAAGAAACCGTCTTAGTAAATCTTAATAATGAAAAAGATCCACAAATAGTTTAGGTTGGTTCTACGCTATCTTTAGAGGAACATGAACAACTAATCTTCTTATTAAAGGAATTTAAAGATGTTTTTACATGGTCCTACGAAGATATGCCCAGTATAAACCCTGACATTGTACAGTACCAAATCCCCTTTTTCTCGATGTCAAACCCGTTAAGCAAAAGCTGAGAAGGATTAGGCCAGATTGGGCTCTCAAGATCAAAGAAGAAGTTACCAAACAGATAGACACCAAATTCCTCATGGCCATAGAGTACCCAAAATGGGTCGCTAATATTATTCTGGTACCAAAGAAAGATGGAAAGATCCGAGTTTGTGTCGATTTTCTAGATCTCAACAGTGCTAGTCCAAAGGATGACTTCCCTCTCCCCCATATATAAACATATTAGTAGATAACACCACTAAGAACACGCTCTTATCTTTTATGGATGGATTTTTGGGGTATAACCAGATTCCAATGGCTCTAGAAGATCGAGAGAAAATCACATTCACAATGCCTTGGGGCACCTATTGCTATTGGATCATGCCGTTCGGACTGAAGAACGCCAGAGCAACCTACAAAAGGGCTGCAACCACATTATTTTACCACATGATACACAAGGAAGTGGAAGTATATGTGGATGACATGATCGTGAAATTTGAAACCCGAGAAGGGCACATTGTCACGCTAAGAAAATTCTTCGACCGGATTAGAGAGTACAAGATGCCCTTGAACCCTCAGAAGTGTGCCTTTAGAGTTACAGCAGGGAAGATGCTCAGATTCATGATCACACAGCGAGGCATAGAGGTAAACCCATCAAAGATCAAGGCCATTCTCGAAATGCCTCCCCCAAAGAGCGAGAAGGATGTAAGGAGCTTCTTGAAAAATGTTCAGTTCATTAGCCGATTAATCGCCAAACTAACCACTAACTGTGAGCCCTTATTTTGACTCTTAAAGAAATGGACCAAGTTTCAGTGGGACCAGTAGTGTCAGCATGCCTTCGAAGCCGTATAGAAGTATCAGCAAAATCCTCTAGTTTTGTCGCCACCAAAGCCCGATAATCCTCTGATACTATACCTATCAGTGACTGATTCAGCAATTGGTGCATGCTTGCATAGGAAGACGAGGCCAAGGTAGAGAGAGCTGTCTAATACTTGAGTAAGAAGATGACTGAATGCGAACAATGGTATACGCCCTTGGAAAAGACTTGCTAGGTGCTATTCTGGGCATCCAAGAAGTTACGTCATTACATACTAGCATACCGAGTTGTTCTAATCTCAAGGATGGACCCGCTCAAATACCTCTTTGAGAAGCAAGCATTGATAGAAAAGTTGGCCCGGTGGTTACTCATGTTAATCGAATTCGACTTGCAGTATGTTATGAGGAAGTTAGTTAAAGGGAGAGCCGTTGCAGAATTCTTGGCCAACCACCCTATCAATAGAGAAGAAGAGCCCGAGTTTGAGTTTCCCGATGAGCAAGCACTAAAGATTGAGAAAAATCTTTGGACCCTCTATTTCAATGGAGCCTCAAACCAATACAGATACGGGATAGGGATACTCCTCATCACCCCCGATGACTCCCATATCCCTTTGGCTTTCAAGTTGAACTTTGAGGTCACTAACAATTAGGTCGAGTATGAAACATGTTTAGCCGGATTGGAAACCACCTTAGAACTAGGGGCAAGAAGATTGGAGGTTATAGGAGACTCATCATTGGTTCTATCTCAGGCAAAAGGAGAGTGGAAGGTTAAAGAAGAAAGGCTGGTTCAGTATCACCGAAAGATTGAGATGATAATTCCCTACTTTGAAAGCGTGGTGTTCACTCATGTTCTTAGACTACAGAACAAATTCGTTGATGCCTTGGCCACTCTAGCATCAATGATAGACATACCACCGGGATAAGAATGAGGCCTTTAGAAATTCAACGAAAGGATACACCTCTGATCAGCCACATCCCCACTACCCAAGAAGCCAATGATGGGCTACCATGGTACCACGACATTTGGAATTTCATCGAGAAAGGAGAATATCTGAGCAAAGTAAGTAAAAAGGATCAAAGAGCTATCAGGAAACTCGCAGCATAGTTTGTGATCTGTGGAGGAAAACTGTACAAAAGAGGATATTTGGGAGTCAATAAGCTTTGTGTCGACACGGAAGAGGGACGCGAGGTGATGAAGGAAATTCACAGAGGAGTTTGCGCACTCCACATAAGTGGGATGATACTGGCTAAGAAGATCCTGCTCCAAGAATATTTATGGATGACCATGGAAGTGAACTGCCATCAGTTCATCTGAAGGTGCCGAAAATACTAGATCCACGCAAACCTCATGCATGTATCGCCATCTCAGCCTTATAACATGACCTCGCCCAGGCCGTTCTCAGTTTGGGGAATCGACGTAATAGGAAAGGTTACACCCAAGGCATCGAATGGGCACAAGTGTATTCTCGTGGCAATTGATTACTTCATGAAGTGGGTCGAAGTTGCCTCTTACTTAGTTTTAAAAGCCTCTCAAGTAGCCAGATTCCTCAAAGAAAATCTCATCTGTCGGTACGAAGTTCCACATTAGATAATTTTTGACAACGGTTCCCACTTTCAAGGAGAAGTTCTAGACTTCTTGGAAGAGTATCGAATCATCAGCCATAAATCTTCACCGTATAGACCGCAAACTAATGAAGCTATGGAAGTTGTAAATATGAATATGAAGAAGATCCTACAGAAAACGATAGAGGGAAGCAAGGATTGGTTGGAAAAGTTTCCATTTCCGCTTTGGGGATATCAAACATCGATTAGAACTTCTACTAGAGCAACGCCCTATGCTTTGGTCTATGGAATCGAAGCAGTTCTAACGATAGAATTGGAAATTCTGTCTCTAAGAATAATAGCTAAAAACAATATCCCCGAGTCAGAATGGCAGAGGGGCAGGTTCGAAGAGTTGCTCCTTTTGACAAAAAAATACTAGGAGCCCTGTTCCACGTTCAAGGATATTAGAGAAGCATAGCTCGGGCATTTAACAAGAAGGTTAAGTCTCTAACTTGAAGGAAGGTGACTTAGTCCTAAAAGAGATCAGAGCCCTAGTTTTTGATCCAAAGGGCAAGTTCAAGCCTAATTGGGTCAGACCCTATCTCATCAAAACCTTGATGTCAGGAGGCGCTGCCATCCTTATGGATCTGGACGGAAATATTTTCTCTACACTCATCAACTCATATCAGCTCAAAATATTTTATCTCTAAAGGGAAGCCCATAAAAGGAGAGCATCAATACTCGAGTGTAACCCGAGCTCCGAACTACGTTATGGCCTGATTCCCTTATTCAGGATACGTAGGCAACTTCTGTCAGATGTTCGGTACAAACCTTTGTTCAGAGTTCCCCCTTTGTAACCATGTTTCAAGTAGTCGATCAATGCAAAAACTTGTTTTAATTTTTTCTAATAAGATGATTATGTTATAAGAACGAAAATCAAAAAAGTCACCATTAACCAAAAGTGGAGAAAACTTTCATTAATGAGTTTTGCCAACACAGTTTTCAAAAGTAAGAGAGGCTCGCAAGTCCTCATCCTAAGAAACTAAAAAGAAAAAACAAGCAAAATATTAAGGTACAGCAAAGCAAAATCAAATCCTCCTTATCTTTGCATCCCCTTCTTGTCCTGCCCTACGCTCTATCTCTGCTTGTAGCTAAGCCTTGTAACTCACAGATAACCCGCTGTCAAAATCATCGTCGATCAGTATCTTCAGTCGAGAAGACCAAGCCCGTTGATATTGGCCCAAGAAAGGGGCCCGATGAGGATAACTATATAGATGGCTCACAAAAGGCTCAAGACAAATCTGAGTATGCCCAAACTGATGGAAAATGCGACATGGATGGTAGAATGTGGCCAGCTTCAAGCCAACTAACACAACCTCTAAGTGGCCCACAATTGCAGTAGTCATGGAATATATCTTCAGCCAGGGACAAAGGCAGGACATGTCCTCCCCGGTCAGAGAACTCAGGTAATCTCGCTAAGTAGCCTCGATGGAGCACAGCCGATAAACCTGACGACGAATGAAGGATCTCACACTATAACTGTCAGACATGAGCTTCTCAAGCAGATTCACCTTTTCCATCAGCCAGACCTAAGAGAAACAAAGAAAAAGAAGAGCTGGGTGGAAAAATCTGAGGGAATACAGAAAAAGGAGAATTGAGAGACTACCTGTAGCAGGAGATCACTACCAGCAAAATAAAGGGCACCCCTAATGTGGACTGCATCAAACCCAAGCAGTGTCTCGGCAAGAATTAATAGAACGGGGTCCCGGCCCTCATAAATTTGAGAAGCCACATCCACTAAAGAAGAGCTAGCCCGCCCGTCCAAGGGTCCCAAGAGGAAGCGAGAATTGAATATAAGAACAAAAACAGAGGTCTCGACTTATTAGAATGCATCAGGGAAATCCATGTGTTCTTGGAACTCATCCTATTCTTCAAACTCTTCTTCTCCCTCTGGGATGACTTCCTCTAAGAACTTCTCTTCACCTGTGGCACGAATGCCATGAGCCAAGGCCCAGAAGCAAAAAAAGGGATATTATAGCCATTCAAAGTACTTAACTATTACGATTTTACCAATAAATTTCAAAATTTATACTAAGTACGAGAGAACTGAATATAAGAACAAAAACAGAGGTCTCGACTCATCAGAATGCATCAGGGAAATCCACGTGTTCTTGGAACTCATCCTATTCTTCAAACTCTTCTTCTCCCTCTGGGATGACTTCCTCCAAGAACTCCTCTTCACCTGTGGCACGAATGCCATGAG
>JAULJZ010072537.1:0-13020 GCA_032270985.1 Heliamphora pulchella | reverse complement strand
TTTAAATCCTTCATATTCACTAATTAACCTATCAATTCTAGAGTCTTTGATTTCTTGTGTACCTTCATATGTAATTTTCAATTTTTTCCATATTTCTTTAGCATTTTGTAAGTCATAATACGATTATATTCATTTGCATCAAGCACACAATATAAAGCATTCATAGCACTAGAATTTATTTTGAGTAGTTTCATATCACTCTCATTCATTTCTTCTTCACGTTTTGGAACCTCTTTTTCTTCAACGGTTTTAGTAGGTTTAAAGTTATCTTGGACAATCACTCTCCAAGCTCTCCTATTCATTGTTTGGATGAAAATTCACATCCTTTGTTTCCAAAAGGTGTAATTTACACCGCACAAGATAGGACGTCTTGTAGAGGATTGGCCCTCTCCAAAAGGGGATACACCTATACTTACCATAGATCTTTTCACAAAAACTTGTTAGGTAAAAATGTAACCTAAGCTCTGATATCAATTGTGAGTGTAATGTGATCCCAAGAGGGGGCTGAATTGGATATTTAAAAAATTTCTTTTAAGATATTCAACTTAAAGTATGCAATATATATTTTCTTGATCTCAAGTGGATAAACAAATATTCAAACAATTATAAATATAAAGAGTTAGAGAGAATGAAACTAAGATTTTTACAAGGTTTGGCGCACCGGCCTACCTCATTGCCTCTAGTAACACGCTTGAGGATTTTCACTAATCTCTCTTTATAAGCGGAGATGCTTCTCTCCCTCACAAGGTAAAGAAACCTTTACACCAAGAGCGTAGGAGCTCTTAAACCTAAGTGATATTCCCTCACTTGAGCAAGGCTATGACCAAGCCTTAACAATTATTTGATGAAAAGAGTGTACAAGAATGGGCTCCTTCAATGAGCAAGTGAGAATAACAATATAGCACACTAATTCACTCTCAAGGAATATAACAAATGAAACTCAATGAGATTTTCTAAGTATTTCTCACAAGTTTGAGCAAGAATATGAAATATGAGTGCACAAGTATGAGTAGTAAATGAGTATTTCATTTGAAAAGCTTCTTGTTAACCTTTTGTATTGATGATATGGTCTTTTTATAGCCAAAATTTCGAGCTAGCCGTTGTGACTGAAGAGTTCCCAAAAAAACTAGCCGTTTTTCTGTCAGAATAGTACTTCAGCAACATTCAGTCGACTGAGGGCATAATTTCAGTCGACTGAACCCATAAAAAGTCCATTCAGTCGATTGAGTTTAAGGGGAGAGTCGACTGAACCTTTTAAGGTTCCTTAAGTTGATTTTCCAAAAAAAATTTCAGTCGACTGGTATTGAGATTCAGTCGACTGAACTTTTGAGGTTCATCAAATTGATTTTCCAGTAGATTTTTCAGTCGACTGAACCTTTGCGGTTCAGATTTCAAATTTTAAAGATCATTTTATGAAAGATTTGAATGAACAATAAGATCTTTAAGAGTTTTGATATATTTAAGACACAAGGTAAACTTGTCTAAAAAGATTCTCAATTTAAGCAGAAGTTTAGTTCATTCATAAAATAATTTTATCCTTTTAGAAAAGAGATATGTGAGTTATATCTTTTCACTTTTGGTTTCCTATGAGCTTCAAAGAATATATTGAAAGAGTAGTAAACTTACATTGATCCTATATTTGCAATACAAATGAAACTTTAAACTAAGTTTTCAATCCTTCGTCTTTTGCATTGTTCCAAGAACTTGTTATCGAAGTATTTGACTTGAATATGTTTCATGGCTTTGACTTTGTATCTTTAATTATGCTTAACATGTGTTTCCTGTAAATGGTCTCAATTTGCATAATTAGATACTTTGGTTTGTTATCATAAAAAATGGTCGTTGAAACCTTGTTAGGCTAACAAGGAGAGGGTACAACTCTGTTGGAAGTTCAGCATAGTGAAGATGATCTATTGCTGAGTGGTTTCCGATTTGATGAAGCACAGGCTGTTCAGATGCTGATGAATGAAGAAGAAAGTTATATCAACCCGCGGGCAATAACAATGATGAAGAAAATGTCCTTTTTTCCTAGTATGGGATTGGGACGTAAGCAGCAGGGAATCCCAGAACCCATTCAGGTGTTGCTAACTTCGCACCGTTTTGGTCTTGGGTATAAGCCAACAGAAGAAGATTTGGAAGGGCCTAAGAAGGGATGGAAGGTCAATTATATCAGAAGCTCAATGGGTACTTTGTTAAGGAAGGGAAAGATTTTTTGTACTTCGGCTTCCCTGAGCCATGGATCGACAAAGAGACCAATCAAAAGCTTCTAGGGTTGGAGATCTTTGTCAGCCATCAATTGTCTGACACGAAAGAGGAAGAAACAGTGGAGGTAGAAAAGGAAGAAAAGAAGGTCAAGGAGGAAGATTGGGTCGACAAGCTTGATGGTACCGACATGGGAGTGTTGTTCAATGAAAAGATGGCATAGCTGTAAGTAACCGACTCAGGCTGCTTCATGATGGGTTTCAGCGTACCAGCCGATTGCACCAAGCTCATTGTTGATGCAACTGCAAAAGAAGTAAAGAATTGGACCATTGAGTCATCTGATGTACATATTATCTGTTCTGGATCCAAGTCTGGGTCTGAGTCTGTGATTAAGGGCACGTCTGTTTGTGCACCTCCCCTTGTCTATGCTTTCGAGTTTGTAATTCCTGCTTCTTTTAATGAAATGAACGAGATTTTCGGTTCCTCTGCTTTATTTGATTTAGTTCATACGCTTTCTGACGATTTTGAATTCGACGGGGATATTTTCGAAGAAATAAAACTTTTAATAAAAAGAGAAGAAGAAATGCGTGCCCAACTAATTATTGAAGAAGCTTTATCGATAAATCTGGGTAATGAAATTAACCCACAAAATGTGTAAATTGGTTCTTCTTTATCCTCAGTTGAACAAAAATAATTGATAACTTTATTAAAAAAATTTATAGATGTGTTTGCATGGTCTTATGAGGATATGCCTGGAATTGATCCTGACATTGTCCAACACCATATCCCTCTATACCTCGATACTAAACCAGTCAAACAAAAATTAAGACGGATCCGACCAGAATGGGCTTTGAAGATCAAAGAAAAAGTTTCCAAACAGATCAATGCTAAATTTCTAATGGTCGCCAATATCGTGCTAGTTTTAAAAAAGGATGGCCGTATCCGAGTCTGTGTGGATTTTTGGGATCTCAACAAGGCTAGCCCAAAAGACGATTTTCTGTTGCCACACATTGACGTCTTGGTAGACAGTACAGTAGGGCACGCCATGTTGTCATTCATGGATGGCTTCTTCGGGTACAACTAGATTTTGATGCATCCCGAAAATAGAGAAAAGACGACATTCACCACACCTTGGGGCACCTATTGTTATTGTGTGATGCCGTTTGGCTTGAAAAATACAGGGGCAACCTATCAAAGGGCTGCCACTACCTTATTGCATGACATGATACATAAGGAGGTCGAAGTGTACGTGGATGATATGATAGTCAAGTCTAAGGATCGGGATGGCCGCATTGTAGCACTGCAAAAATTCTTCGAGAGGATTTGAAAATACAAGATGCAACTCAACCCATAGAAATGCGCCTTCGGGGTTACTGCCGAAAAGATGCTTGGATTTATGATCACTCAACGGGGTATCGAAGTAGATCCCTTAAAGATCAAGGCAATCTTAGAGATAGCCTCCTCCAAGAACCGAACGAGAAGTTAGGGGCTTTTTGGCTAAAATACAGTTTGTTAGTCGATTCATTGCAAAACTGACAACTACCTATGAGCCGCTCTTTCGTTTGCTGAAGAAAGGAGTCAAGTTCGAATGGCATAAAAAATGCCAAGACACCTTTGATGCTGTACGACAGTATTTGCAAAATCCACCTGTTCTAGCTCCTCCCGAGCCTGACAGGCCACGGATCCTCTATTTGTTAGTGATTGACTCAGCTATGGGATGTATGCTGGCACAAGAAGGTGAATTTGTAATTGAAAAGGTCGTCTACTACTTAAGCAAGAAGATGACAGGGGCACGGAGATGCGGTACACACCATTAGAGAAGACATGTTGGGCCTTGGTTTGGGCTTCTCGAAAATTGAGGCACTACAAATTGTCTTTCACAGTGAATATCATCTCCCGGATGGACCCGTTGAAGTATCTATTTGAAAAGCCAGCGCTGACAGGAAGGTTGGCTCGATGGTTATTGCTGTTATCAGAATTTGATCTTTAGTATATCACCCGAAAGTCAGTCAAGGGCATAGCAGTGGCAGAATTTTTGGCCGATCAACCAGTGAAAGGAGGTGAAGACACAAAGTTCCAGTTTCCAGACGAACAACTGATGAAAGTCGGGGATGACAAGTGGACTCTATATTTTGATGGCGCGTCCAATCAATATGGCTATGGAATAGGAGTCCTTCTTGTTACTCCTAACAAATCACACGTACCCTTGTCCTTGAAGCTCAATTTTAAAGTAGCCAACAATCAGGCCGAGTATGAAGCATGTTTAGCCGGATTGGAGGCAGCCTTAGAACTAGGGGCAAGAAAGTTAGAGGTCGTTGGAGATTCAGCACTGGTGGATTCACAAGCAAGAAGAGAATGGAAAGTCAGGGACTTAACCTTAATTCTCTATCATTAAGAGCTAGAGAAACTAATACCGCATTTCAAATCAGTAATCTTCACCCATGTGCCAAGACTACAGAACAAGTTCGCCGATGCACTGGCTACCCTAGCATCCATGATTGACATACCATCTGGAGTCCAAATGAGGCCTTTGATAATTGAGCAAAAGGGAAAGCCGGCATACGAAATGACGGCCGCTATTGAGGAAAACACCGACGGTCTTCCATGGTACTTTGATATTCAGAATTTTGTGGAGAAAGGAGAATACCCCAAGTTTGCCAACAAAAAGGATAAAAGGGCATTACGACGACTATCTGCACAATTTGTCATTTGCGGTGATAGACTATATAAACGAGGACATTCTGGGGTTAACAAGCTGTGTGTAAACACTGAAGAAGGCCAAGAGTTGATGAAAGAGATACACGCAGGAGTTTGTGGACCACACATGAGCAGAAATATGTTAGCCAAGAAAATCCTACGATAGGGATACTTTTGGATGACAATGGAGACAGACTGTATATAGTTCGTGCAGAGGTGTCACAAGTGTCAGATCACGCAAACCTCATGCACGTTCCCCCGTCCCAGCTATACAACCTGACGTCACCATGACCGTTCTCAGTATGAGGCATTGATGTGATTGCCAGAGTAACGCCAAAGGTATCCAATGGACATGAGTTTATTTTAGTGGCCATTGATTATTTCACTAAGTGGGTGGAAGCAGCCTCCTACTCGGTATTGAAAGCCTCTCATATTGCTAAGTTTATTAAGCAGAACATCATCTGTCGGTACGAAGTCCCACATGAGGTTATCTCAGACAATGGTTCACATTTCCAAGGGGAGGTCCTGAATCTTCTTCGCAAACCAACGGAGCAGTTGAGGCAGCAAACAAGAACATCAAGAAAATTTTGCAAAAGACAATCAACTCACACAAAGATTGGCCAGAACATCTATCATTTGCACTTTGGGTATACCGAACATCAATTAGAACTTCAACCAGAACTACACCATACTCTTTAGTGTATGGGATGGAAGCTGTGCTTCCCATTGAGGTGGAAATCCCTTCACTAAGAGTAGTGGCCGAAGCCAATATATCGGAAGCAGAATGGCAAAGGAACCGGATGGAGGAGTTGCTCTTGTTTGATGAAAGAAGAATGCATGCTCTGTTTCATGTACAAGGGTATCAAAGGAGGATAGCTCGAGCGTTCAATAAAAAGGTCAAGGCCTGGGACCTTAGAGAAGGAGATTTAGTTCTTAAGGAAATCAGAGCTCCTATCTTTGACCTGAGAGGCAAGTTCAAGCCAAACTGGTATGGACCGTTTCTCATCAAGACCATCATGACCGGTGGTGCAGTCATTATTATGGATTTGGATGGCAATGTGTTCTCCACTCCAGTAAATCTCGACCAACTCAAAAAGTACTATCTTTGAGGTAAAAATAAAGATAAAATAAAAAGCTTGCTGAGCTGAAAATCGAAAAGGCAACTCATGAAAAAGTTAGAGCAGCCTGCAAGGCCAAAAATTCGAAAGGGCGACCTTGGCAAAAGTTAGGGCACTACAAAAGAAAAATGTCAATACCAGAGTGAAAATCGAGCCCGAACTACGTTATGGCCTGATTTCAAATTTTTTTGGGATACGTAGGCAGCTTTTTTTAAGAAGTTCGGCCACATTCTTCGTTTTTAACCATCTTTGAATCTAAGTAAGACCAATGCAAGCTAGTCTTTGAAATCTTAAAAACATTGGATAAATTTGGACCATCTTAAACATAAAGTGAGAATTTTTCCATTACTTTAATTAGAGTTACAAAGTTTTTGAAAAATAAAAGGAAGGACACGCAAGTCCCAAACTCTACAAAATAAAGATGAACGCTATGAAATTTTCTAAAACAAAGCAGGAGGCCTCAAATCTTTCTCATTTTCGCTGCCTGTTTTCCCTCCTCTTTATCCTTCTTTTCCTTGTCTTGTGTCAGCCATATCTTGTACTCGGCAGAAAGCTCGGGACATTGCAACTCCTGCATCTCCATCAATGAGCGGGATGGCCAGGCCTCCTGATATAATGCTAGAAATGGGGCCCATAGTACAGATGAAGATAAATGGCCTCGGATGTTGTAAGGGATGATCTGATTATGACCGAACTGCCACATGATCCTATGGGGACAATAGAAAGTAGTCTGACGCAGACCAACGAGCAAAACACCAGGGTGATCCGTGGTGGTTAAGGTTATGGCGGAGATCCGCCACCAGGGACACTGCCAAGTAATATCTGGACCAATCAGAAAAGAAAGGTACTGCCACCAGATTGCTTCGGTGTCACATATCTGATAATAGGGGCGATAGAGGAAAGCTGCAGCACTGTGTCTATCAGTAGGTGGCTTCTGTACAAGATTCACTTTCTCTATCAGCCAGATCTGTAGTGAAAGTTAGATCAGTAAGGGAAAGCCTGGCAATAGCTTTGATAAAGAGAGAGGTTTTGGGTTTACCTAAAGAAGCAGAGGACTGCCAGTAAAACTAGTGATTTCACCACGACGAACAGCATCTAGGCCCAGCCGTGTGTTGGCTAAGACAAGTGGCACAAAGTCCTTCTCCATCCACATCTAACTAGCAATGTCAACTAAGGCACAGCTAACTCGCCCGTCAAAAGGAATGAGAAGATACTGAGCAAGAAGACAGAAGCAAAGAGCATAACAACGTCGCAGCTGAAAGACAAGGTCGCTAAGGTCACCGGTAGGATAGAATCTGTCAATAATCCACGGAATGTTAAGGCAGTCACCCGATGTTAGAAAAGAAGCCTCCATCTTAGACAGACCACAGAGTTGCATCACCCGTTACTGAGCAGAAAAGGAGAAAGTAGGAACAACGATAGGACTTCGCGAAGCCAAATCCAAGATAGCAGCAAACTCCTCCACAGTGGGGCATAACTCTTGAAGACTGAACCGAAAGGCACAGGACTGAGGATCCCATTGCCGGACAGCAGCCTCCAACAAAGGTCTATCAGTCTTCACAGTCATGAGAGGAAATAAAGAGTTGATACCGAAAGGGGTAAAGTTTAAGCGCTCGATATGGGAAAATGCCTCGACCCATGCAGAAAGGGAAGAAGCCATTTGAGTCGGAGTAACAGAAAATGGGGTTTCCAGGGGTGTATTTATAAGGTAGAAAAGGGCGAGAAATCAAAATTTTGGTAAAAGGGTACGTTCAACGTGGTGACCGCCGTCTTGGAATTGGCGACCGCCAACTCTAAAAAGCATAGTATAGTGACATCATTCATTTGACCAAGTGACCGCCATGTTGAAACGGGCTACCGCTAGGTGAACATTTTTGGAACGTGGCGACCGCCATATTGTATTACGGCGATCGCCATGTTTAAACATGGCGGGTATGGGTTAGTTTGCAGTTTGTAGTTTGTGTGATCTATATTAGTTGTGGCATCTGAACTATGCATCCATGACAATCTGAGCAAAAATCATATAAGCACATGGATATAAGGTAATAAATGGCACGAAGGCCCATAATATATCAAAAAGTGATAAAATGTAAAGATTGGGAACCTAGGCCCAATAAACTGTAAAATCAAGAAAATGTATGTAAATATGTCAAACTAGGGCACGCAGGCCCATCAAAATAAATGTATCAAAAAACGAATGAAACTGGGGAGAGGGAAAACCCTCTCTCTCACTGATACTTGGGGCGGACCTAGCGGGCGGAAGGACCAGCCTCATCCAAGTTGACGTCCTCAAAGAGCTGCTCAATGTCATCATCGCCGTCGCTGCCGGAAGAAGAAGACACAGCCCTGGAGTGACTCCGAGAAGAGGAGACAGACCCTCGAGAGCGAGCTCTGCAGGAGGAAGCACGAGAACCATGACCTTGGGCTAGGGTCGGAGCAGGAGAAGGAGCAGGAGCCCACGGTGGTACTATGCCGACAGCTGGTACCGGAGGCTGTCAGAAGAAAACAAGGATCAGAACAAAGTACATGAAAAGAAATAGAAAGGTTAGAAGGAGTTATGAAGATACTTACTATGGCTGCAGGAGTAGAAGCGATGCCAGCTGCTCGTACGGTGGCGTCAAGCTAACAGATCAACGCCCTCTGACCCATAAATATCAGCAGCAGACGGTCCACCCATGCCTGATTAAACTACAGAAGGAAAAGAAAAAGGCAGTCAGATAAATAAAGAAAAAAATGAAAGAAAGGAGTATGGATAAGGAAATACTTGGCCAATCTCTGCTCGAAATTCAGAAACTGGCGGGACTGGAACAGGAAGGGAGAAGAGGAAGCCATAAGCCACAGTCTGGATCTCCCAGGGAATCTCCGTACCTATCACTCCTCCGGCAGCTCCAACTCCAGGGCCAGCAGCTCTAGCAGCTCTAGTAGCAGCACCAACAGCACCAACATCTGCAGGCTTTGGTGCCTGTCCTCTCCTCCTACCCCCTGGGGCAGCAGGGCTGGGTCTTAGAGGTCCCAACAGGCGTGCCCGGGCCCAGGCAGTGTAATCCTCCTTGACCACGAGCAACTCCACGACATGAGTCCCCCACCAACTCCAATAGCAGATCGACCCGGCTCAGATAATCAATTCGGCGCCTATAAGCTGGACGAACCACCGGTATCCGGAAGTGATCAAGGGCGAGCGACTGGCGGACCACTCGCTCTCCAAGATAATACTCCCTACCGAACAGCCCCTCCAGCAGAATATGCCTCTCAGCGACATCTCGACTACGCATAAGATCTGCGCCAGCTTGATCCTCTACGCCTCTCTAGACATCCCAATGGACTTGCAATAGTTCAAAATACAGTACAATGCGAAGAACAGTAAGCCACATAATATGATGAACAGTGTACAGTAATCAGTGTATAGGGTAGAAAAAAAACAGAAGCAGTACAGTACAATGCAGTGCAGTGGGCAGTATAAGAAGGCAGTGAGTAGTATAAGAAGGCAGCGTACAGAATGGTAAGTATTAAATAAAGATACCTGGTCGGGAGTTGGCCGGTCTAGCGAGCCCCGAAACCGGTCGATGTCCTTCCCCCTGGCCTTCTTCCCATTTAGTCCACAGGACCACCGAGCTACACGAGGAATGACCAGAGGGTCCGCTGAGGGGTTCGTCGGGCCGTGAAGCCCGAGGAACTCATAGGCCCATAACTGCAAAGAAGAAGATGTCTGCAAGCAGGTAATAATAGACAACAGAAATGAATGGGAGACTGAAGAAACTAAACCATACCTCCCAGACCCTTTAATATCCCCCAATGCTAAGCTCCTGAGGGAACCGGGTCAATGTCTGCATGAAGCCGTATAGTGTGATAAGAGCGGCCCTTCCCTAGTCAAAAGATGCGACCCAATCCAGACGAGCCAGTGCACCCAGGTAATGCAAATGAACGGTATTCTCCATGTTCGTGAACAAGGAGGTACCGAACATATACATCAAAAAGCCTCGGGCAACCCACTTGTAGTGGCGGGGCTCGGTGCACTGAAAATATCTGAACAACTTGAAGAACCAGGTGTATCTGACTCTATCGCGATCCATGTGAGCAGGAACAGCCCCGAGGAAGTACAGCAGCGCATCGGTCGACTGGGCTATGGATGGATCAAACGGGATGGGCGCTCCTCCGACCCGGATGCCATGATAAGTGCAAAATCTAAAGGCGTCAGAGTAGCCTCGAAGGTGGTGAAATGGAAGGTATTGGTAGTATCCCACCACCGTTCTACCGGGGCCGTTAGCCAAACCCGATCATTGCTCGTCCTACCCAACAGGGGTATGAATCGGGAAAAACTGGAGGCATCAATAATGGCCTGACTAGAAGCAGGGAGGACATCATTCCACTCTAATACCTCTTCGGAAGCTGAACCTCCGAAACCTCTGACATAATGACCAACCTGAAAAGAAGAAAATAGACAGAGAACATATAAAGAACATATCGAGCAAACAAAGTGCAGAATGATATCTGAAAGCAAAACCCTAGGTTCGTGTGTAAGTGACGACCCTTTGGTTCTCTCCAGCTCTAGAAAACTAGACACTCTAAGCCCCGACATGCTGGGCAAAATCTTCCTAATCCTAGATTCGTATGTAAATGACGACCCTTCAGTTCTTTTTAGCCCTAGAAAACTAGGCACCCTTAGCCCCGGCACGCCGGGAAAAATCTTCCTAACCCTAGGTTCATGTGCGAGAGACGACCCTTTACTTTTTGCACGTTCTAGTAAAAGACTAGGAACCCTAAACTCTGATGTACTAGGCAAATTCCTATCATTTTATGTTAATCATTCTTTTCAAAAATAAAAAAATATACAAAAAAAATAAAAAAATATAATAAATAAAATAAATAATTTTTTTTAAAAAAAGAGTAAAAAAATCTCTTCCCCCTGATATTTGTGTTTTGCCCCTTTTGTCTCGATATTCTAAAATTTTCTTTTATTTTCTAAGATTTTTTAAAAAAAATTTCCTAATTTTCTAAAATTTTCTAAAAATTTCTTAAGATTTTTTAAAAATTTCCTAGGATTTTTCAAAAATTTTTTTCTTTATTCTCTAAAATTTTTCAAAAAATTTTCTTAATTTTCTAGGATTTTCTAAAAATTTTCTAAGATTTTTCAAAAAAATTTTCTTTATTTTCTAAGATTTTTCAAAAATTTTCCTGAATTTTCTAGGATTTTCAAAAAAATTTCCTTTATTTTCTAAGATTTTTCAAAAAGTTTCTTCAATTTTCTAGGATTTTTTAAAAATTTTCGAAGATTTTTTAAAAAAATTTCCTAGGATTTTTCAAAAAAAAATTTCCTTTATTCTCTAAGATTTTTCAAAAATTTTCCTTAATATTCTAGAATTTTCTATGATTTTTCAAGAATTTTTGCTTTATTTTCTAGGATTTTTTAAAAATTTTCTTTAATTTTCTAGGATTTTCTAAAAATTTCCTAGGATTTTTCAAAAACAATTTCTTTTATTCTCTAAGATTTTTCAAAAGTTTTCTTAATTTTCTAGGATTTTCTAAAAATTTTCTAAGATTTTTCAATAAAATTTTCTTTATTTTCTAAGATTTTTCAAAAATTTTCTTTAATTTTCTAGGATTTTCTAAAAATTTTCTAAGATTTTTCAATTTTTTTTTTCAATTTTCTAGGATTTTGCTAAAAATTTCCTAAGATTTTTCTAAAATTTTTCTTTATTTTATAAGATTTTTCAAAAAATTTCTTTAATTTTCTAGGATTTTTTAAAAATTTTCTAACATTTTTCTAAAATTTTTCTTTATTTTTTAAGATTGTTAAAAAAATTTTCTTTATTTTTTTAGGATTTTCTAAAAAAAAAAAACCTTTTTAGGATTTTTCCAAAATTTTCTAATGTTTTTCAAAAATTTTCCTAATATTGTAGATTTTCAAAAAATACCACTTAAATTTCTAGGGTTTGTGAAAATTTTCCTTAAATTTTAGAATTTTTGATCAAATTACCTCTAATTTTTTAGAATTTTTTGATAAAAATTATTTCTTCAGTTTTCATGCCCCCCCCCCCCTCTCCCCCAAAAAAAAAGAAAAACAAAAACTTTCTCCCTATTTCTTTATGTTTTTTCTAAAAATAAAAATAAAAATTCAAGCATTTTATTTTAAAAATAATTGTCCCTTTCATTGTCTGTTCAAAAAGAATTCTAAGTGTCCCTACTGTTTTAATCTTCATTGCATAGGTACTTAAGCTAAGTTCAAATTCCAACTATCATCCACATCATCAAAATCATTCATCAACACATCAAAATAAATAATCATCATCATAATCAAATCACATCATCATCACATGGAGGGATCCTAGGCATGCGTCTATATTTGATATATAATTCTTTGGTATTTGAAATAGTAAGGATATGGTACATATCGAAAGTCGCTGGCGAGAGATATAGTGGTCAGGCTCCCGGAGAAGAACGTAGCAGCAACTGCGTCAGTAGGAGGCTCGTAGCGTCTCATTCCGCGTGGAACCATGCGATAGGGAGCTGGAGCGTAAGTATGAGGGTCGAAGGGCGCCAGACGACCCTCTTCAGCGTCAGGCTCCAAGAAATCGGCCACAGCGGCCTCAGCAGCAGCATCTGCAGCAGCCTGTGCCTCGGCAGCTGCCCGTGCCTCCTCAGCAGCTCGATGTGAGGCACGCTCCACCTCGAGTACAAGAGCCTCCATCGCAGCAGTGGGCTGTGTGGAAGTAACCCCACCCGCAGGAAGGCTAGTGGACATACCCCTGAGAGTTCCCATGGCAGAGGTCCCGGTGACATAAGGGCCTCGTCTCGCCCCCAAGTCATCGCCATGGCCCTGGCCCGCCATAAAGAGAAACGAGATCACGAATAGTAGTGTGAACATCGTGTGAAGGATGTTAGATCTAGGCAACCCAAGAGAGGGGGTGAATTGAGTTTTTAAAAAAAGCAATAGTAATTTAAAAATCTTTTCAGAAATCTTTTAATATAGCAATAAAGCAAGATATGCAAATATATAACCAATGCA
>JAULJZ010072526.1:0-13021 GCA_032270985.1 Heliamphora pulchella | reverse complement strand
ATTCACTTGGGCGACTCGACACTCATCTTGACAAAACTCTCAAAACTCCAATTCTTCAACTCTCTTTTGGTATTCCGTGATCCACTCTGAAAAACAAGTTCTTCACGTTCCAGCATCATTCATCACATACAGAATTGGGGGGTGAAAGCAGGGCAACACAGTCCGAGGAATGCCATCGGATTTTCCCTTTTTCATAGCTGATGACAGCAACCAACCATATCGACAAAAGGATATATATATATATATATATAAAGAAAACAAAAAAACAAAAGTATGCAAGAGCCATAACTTCAACCATATTTCATTCCCAGTATCCGGGGCAACATACCTACAAATAATTCACCGAATACAGAAAACCCACAAAATGAATAAAAGTAATAGTTCCCTTGGGCATCTGGACACAAATACTACACAACAAAGGCTACTTTTAACTCTACCACTATAAACCTGTAACACAACCAAGAACTGGATGGGGGAAAAAATGGTGCAAAATCAGGTTAAGATATTAATTTGAAAATTTCGGACAGCCCCACCCTCCATTGGAGATAAGGATCTGCCCACTCAATACAAAACCAATTACCTACTTCAACAAACCCTCACTGATCATCCTCTAAGCTATAGTGTGATTCTTCAAGCAGTAGCTGACACCCTGGGTGCAAGAGCTTTGGCTGTTTCACCGACAACCATCGCACCACCACCACGGTTTGTGCGGCCAGCACTGCTGCCCATGTTAACAGCCCCCCTCTGATATCCCTCGGTTCCTCGGTTCGAAAATCCTCCTCGATTGCTGCCCCTATTACCAAACTCAGTCCTGCCACTGAAATCGCCACGGTTATAGCCTCTACCGCTCCCATAATTTCCACGCCCTCTTACACCGTCATGTCTGAATCCAGATCCTCTTCCACTTGGAAATCGGCCCCTGTTATTATTCACTGCAAAGAAATAAAAGAAATAGTCAAGATAAGAAAGTGGGACTAGGATACGTATAAAAATCATATATTTGAAGCAAGCAGAAAACTTAATAAATCCAAACAAGTTGGGAACTGGGGCAAGCAATTCCCATTTTGCATCCACCTAAGACACATTATCAGATTGCTTCCATCTTGGATACACAAACATATAGTATAAGCCATACAAGAAATTCCAACAACCTGCATTCCTTTTGTTAATCAACAAGCAATACAGTTGATACATGCCCCTCCACCATTGACCAAGTGCAAAAAACACGGACTGTATTTTCCTGTCCCGTAAAAGGTTCAGACAGCATTCAAGCATGTCTTATTCCAATGTCACACGGACCCCGAACGCCGCCCCCACCCCATTTTTTCTATTCCTCCTCATTCTTTTAATGGAAACAGCACAATTTCCAAGGTTATCAACTATTTTAAAAGAGTAAAGTAGCATCATAAAACCCAACTTGCCTCGAGAATTCGTAGACCTCTTTTCCTCAACAAATGCTTGACGTCCACCGATTGCAATGGGTGAAGCCTGAAAGATAAATGGAATATATTTCAAACCACAAACAAAAACAACATAGTTCAAACAAAAATTTGGAAGATAACAAATAACTGGAAAAGGATTGCACATTCAACAATAGAATTGCACATGCAAGATACAGTGAAGGATCCATTTCACGATACGGAGTACGGATGTTAATTGATAGACTCAACTGCCAAAATCCAGTCCTCCCCTCTAGATGTTATGCTAGCACTCATAACACGATGTAACACATAAGATGGTTCTTCCCAAGGCAACAACAAAAAATTATTAAATACTCCCGAAATACCATGTGACATTGCCTACGTAGTACTCCCAGCAAATGAGTGTGATACGCACTAGGTGGGTCACTCTTATTTCCTACCTACCCAACAAAGGAGGGCCAATATTGTTCTATGCAAACTATTTTCTGCTATATGATTATTAGATGAAAGCACTACGTAGGCAATGCCACATGGTGCACCGGGACTACCTAATAATTACTTGGTAGCAACTGATTGTTTCCTTCAAACTGATGACTTGGCCAAACAGAAAATCAGGCAAGAGTCGTAGATTTCCAATCATACCACACCAATTATTAAACTGGTATATATAAGTACGGTAAAAAAATGGTTCAGCTCACTTTGAACATCTTCAAAGGCTAAGTGTCCAAAATAATATTGTCCAATTATTCTGCAGAAGTACAATGCCATTACATAATATAACAGGCTAAAACAAAACAAAACAAAAAAATGCCAAATAGGATGACAAGGTTATATAGAGACCATAATTAGTGGTGAGGCACATCAGAAATCAGCAATCAGAATTAGCTGCAATACATGGATTGGACTTGCTTCCTAAATTTGCCATCAATTAGTGAAAGCAGCTGAGAAAGGATGTGACCTCTTCAGCCACATTAAAACTAAAATGTAGAACAAAAGACAATATTCCATAATGTAACTAGATTCCTCTTACTCCGTGATACTCCACAAAGAAAATTATAATCAAGATTTTACGAAAATAAATTAAATGAACCAGATTCTTAGATTTGGGGAGATTTCAATTTTATACAAACTATTCATTATGAATGTGGAAACTTCACATATCAAGAGGGGTTATAGTGTCTAGAGCTAAGTGAGGATGGCAATCGTGGCATGCACCTGCAATTATGTGATGGCAAGGTCACAAAAGTGATGGCAAGGAAATGGTGCTCAATGGATGGTAAAGAAAATAGTGATGGTTCCTGCAACTATGTTAATGACATTGACAGACTAGAGGGCTGCAAATCTGCAAGTGATGGTGATGTATCAGTTATTGTGACACAATTAGTAATAGGGGTGTTGGCTGTTACGAAGGCATTATGAAGGACCGTAGAAGTAGGAATTGCCAAGAAAGTAGCAGTTACGAAGAGTGAAGGACTGAAAGTAGTAGTAGGAATTGCCAAGGCATATAGGCTGTGCAGCTCCATCAACCACGCTTTACTGAAGCACTTCCATGTAGTTAAGCCAAGAAATTGTAAAAAATCCAGCTATCCTTCCCATGTCCATTAGAAAAATACAGTGCCAAAAGCAACAAGTAACCAACCTTATTCACCCAGCCATGAACTCATGAAGGCAGGCAAACTTCATATACAAACAACCGAATATCACAAAAAGCATGCCACATAAGCAACTTTTCCAGTTAGCTTATATACGTGAAAGAGTTTACAGGCCATTTAAATCAGAGGACTTGAATAAATGGGAAATGACTTCAATGTGGAGCACCCTAAACTCTATACAGCTTGAAATCTGAGAAAATCCTCTCTCTAAAAACCTGCTCCAAACAACAATATTCTCCATGGAAAAAGTCATGGTGACAGTCAAATTGCTATCTCTAGCTTGCTACCATCTCGATGGCAGTAGTCAAACAAGAAACAATGACAAGTGTTGTGGAAACCGTGGTTATGGTGGAAAAGAATGCAGCAAGAGAATGGTTGCAAAGATTTCATTTGGATAAGAGAATGGTTGCACAAATGTACAAATGTTCCTTCTCTGCCTGTTTTTTTACTCTGTTTCAAGATGTTCACTACTACCATTGCAACTGGGATTTCTAACATCAAGGTACTAAGTCTTGTAAATCTCCTACCCCGTCCATCACACCAAAGGTGTCATGTTTGGAAAACAGAAAAGGTTCAAGGAAAAAAAACAATAAACAAAAGTCACATCATCTTTTTTGCATTACTCATGCATAAATGCCGTTAACAAAGTTAACAATTGCTTTGCATTGGTTGCATATTTTCTACAATGTAAATATTTATTGCGGGATTGACAAAAATGGTAAGACATGCATTTTGAGATGTAGAGAGTACATGGAACAATACGTGACTTCTCAAAAATAAATATTTGCTTCAAGGATTTAGACATCTCACCTCTATCTCTATGTTTATTCTCTGTTGTGATCTCCAACTAGATTAGACTTCCAACCAAAATTGAAGGCAATTCAAATCATTAAATGATCCCAAATGGCCCAATATAAAATTGAGTGAAGATGATAGAGGCAGAAAATCAAGTACGCCACTGCAACATGCAACCTCAACTATCACAACTGCCACGACTTCTTTTGCCACAGCAACAGCTGTTTCCTCTCACTGCCACCACTCATTTTTAGCACCCTATTCCAACAATACATCACCAACAACAACAGTATTAATTCCACAAGACACGCTATATTCATTATTTTATATTCTATTCCACGGGATCATTGAACGAACCAATTCTATCGTTTCATTCTCATCAACTTCCTAACATTACAGCCACTGCTATATCATAGCCACACATCATTTTTCTGCCAGCCAAGCATAGCTCCACGAGCATAAGCACATGTACACATGCTCATCTGTAACTATAAATTGGAAGATTTATAACCAAACCAATCTTTGTTCCAATCAATTGGAATCAGCTACATAAATTTTTTTACACCATTATACTCTGTTAAGAGCCATATCTTCAATTTATTTCAATAGATTCATATCTTTTCTTAATACTACATCTTATGTCAATTTAGATCTACCACCCTAATGTTTTCATTACTCATGATCTGGCCACTTTTCCTTACTATTGCATTATCTGGTCTTCGTTGTATGTGTTTAAACCACCTTAATCTATTTTCTCTCAATTTGTTCTCAATTGATGCGACCCCCTACCATTCCACAAATCTTGTCATTTTTAATTTTATTTTTTTTAGCTTTACCAGTCTTAACATTCTCGTTTCAGCAACACTTATTTTATTTATGTGATCTTTTTTAACAGCCCAACATTATGTCTTATATAAAATCGCTAGTTTAATAGTTGTTCAATAACATTTTTTTTTTAATCTTATAAGTATCTATCAATCACATCGAACGCCGAAAGGATCCTTCCACTTGAGCCAACCAACTTCGATTCTATGAGTTACATCATTTGCAACATTTCCATCTTTATTAATAATCAAAATTAGATAACAAAAAGTCATTCTTAAATATCTCTTGATTTTGAATTTTTAAATATTCATATTTAATACTCTTATTACTGCTAAAATTATATTTCATATATTCAGTTTTGCTTCAACCTACTCGAAATCCTTGACTCCAAATTTTTCCTCCACATTTCTAATTTAGCGTTAATTCCACTCCTAATCTCATCCACTAAAAAAATATCAACAAACAGCATACACCATGAAACATCATCTTGAATATGTTTAGTCAATCCATTCATAATTAAGGCAAATAGATAAGTACTCAAAACCGATCTTTAGTATAATCCTACAATAATCGAAAATTCACTTGTTTCTCCTCTGGATAATCTAATTGTCGTGGCAGCTCCATCATATGTCTCTCATCATATCAGTGTACCCCTTTGTTATTCTATTTCTCTCCAATACCCACCATATGATATCTCTAGGTACTCTATTATAGGACTTTTCTAAGTTCTAAATCTATAAAAACTATATAAAGATCTTTCTTCTTTTTTCCATCCTTTTATGTTAATCTCCTCAATAGGTGAATTGCTCCTATAGTTGATCAACCAAGCATAAAACTAAACTGATTTTGTGACACTATTGTCGTTAGCCTTAGACGATATTAAATCACTCTTTCTCATAAATTTATCGTATGACTCATCAACTTAGTACCTCTATAGTTGTACAATTTTGCATATTTTTTTTATTTTTATATACAAGTATTGGGAACTAGAATACTCTTTCTCCACTCTTCATGCATTTTTCTAATCATTATGAATTTATTAAATACATTTGTTAACCAAGACACTCCAAATTCACCTAAGCATTTCCACACCTCCACTAGGATATACCATCTGATCCTAAAACCTTACCTGATTTCTTTCTCTTCATTGTAGTTTTTACTTCAAACTTTCTTATTCTGCAATAGAATTTATATTCTCTAATTTCAACCGAGTTATTAGATTCATCTCCTGCGAATCTTTCTACATATTTTTCGTTTGATCATTTCCCAAAATAGGTTTTCTATCTTTTTTTAATCTCCTAATCCTTTACTAACACCGTTGAATCTTCGCCTTTTTATAGATTTAAATTGAGTAAGGTCTCTTATTTTCCTTTCTCTCCACTTATCAAGTTTATAGATATTTTTTTCCTTCCTTTTTACTATCTAATCTAATATAAAAATCATCATAAACTTTCAATTTAGCATTTCTAACAGTTCTTTTAACGCCCTTCCAAGCTTATTTATAACTCCTAAAACTGTCATTATTTCTACCATTTACCACATTTTAAAACATTACTTTTTTACTTTTACTATGGCTTATACCTCGTCATTCCACCACCAAGTTTGTTAATTATAGGATATTTTCTTTTCGACTCTCCAAAAACTTCTTTCAATATCTTTTTAATATATTCTACAATTGTACTCCGCATATTATTCGAATCTTTTTTTAAATTTCATCTTACTTCTTTACACATTTTCTTTTTAAAAATATCTAATTTTTCACCTTTAGAATTCTACCATCTAGTTCATGAGATTCTAATATCTTTTCTCGCTTTATGTTGCCCCTAAATGTGAATAGCTAGTACCATAGCCAATATTGTAATGTTAAGCTCTCTCCAAAAATTATTTTACAATCCTTACATATTATGCAGTCTATGTTTCTAATAAAGAAATAATTTATTTAACTTTTATGAGACTCGCTCTTAAAGGATATTAAGTGTTCTTTTCTCTTTCTAAAGAAAGTGTGGGTTAATAGATCAAATGCTACTACAAAATCTAGGATCCCTTTTTCGGCCTCATTTCGATCACCAAAACCAAATCCCTCATAAGCCTTCTCATATTCTTGTATCTTGTTTCCTACGTGTCCATTGAAATTTTCATCTATAATTATCTTCTTTCCTACTAGTATTCTTGAACCATTTCATCCATTTGAACCCAAAATTATCCTTTAGTATGGTCATCTAATCCTATCTGAGGTGTATAGGCACTAATCACATTAACTATGATTTCTCCAATTACAAGTTTAATACAAGGTGTTTAGCTACTACTATTATTCCTGCATTATTCCTATCTCTCTCTTTCCCAATGTAATAGATTTCACACCTTATATTATTTATTTCTTTTGATTTCTCCCTTACCTATTTAGTCTCTTGTAAGCTACTCATTTTTCTTCTAATCATCATATCAACTAATTTCATTATTTTACATGTTAAGATTCATATACTCTAAGTAACTAATCTAAGCTAATAGTCCTGTGCTAGCTTCTTTACTGGTGCTCGTTTAGATAAGGGCAAGAACCCTTGCTCATTTTTTACCACTCTCGGGCGCCAATGTGGTGCCCCTTGCCCATTTTTCGAAACGCCTGAAGGCAGATGCAACGCATCGCTTGAGGGGGGACACTCTAGCATTGACAGTTAAATTTTTTAGATTCATGTTCATAGAGATCCAACGAGTTTTTTGACGTGCTAGCTGTCACCTACATAACATACAAGAAATCTAAGAGTAAGCCTATACACACTTGGCATCCCTAGAGCAACCATAATTAAACCTTGAGCCTAAAATGAACTTAGCGCAGCGTTGCTAGTTGAGTCTCACGCAATTCATGGCAAACACCCCTGTAATGTCAAGCACAAACAAAAGCAAGTGCAAGACAACAATCTCTTTAGTCTCTTTCAAGTAAAAAGCACGTCCACCAATTGTAGCTTTCACAATAGAAGTTCATTTCTATAAAATTTCCCCAACGAGGAAAAAATAAGAGAACAATGAACTCAGCTCCAGGTTGAGGGCCATCAGCAATATTTTCTTTGAGTCTATATCATGACGTTCACTTAGAGAAGTCCCATTGCACATGGAAATAAAACACTTAGGCCTCGTTTGTTTAGGTGGACTAACAATCCGTCCAGACTATTAATCCGGAGTATAGTTCAATCCAATATTTGTTTGTATAAAAAAGCCTCCGGACTAGTTATCTGAACGGATTGTTAGTCCGCCAAATGAAGGATAACTTAGTGAAGGGGAAGAATATGGGATTAGAAAGGATTGAATAAATGAGTTAATTTGAAATTTTTAAAAAATAATAAGAAATATTAAAATATTAAATATAATATTAATACAAGGGTAATATTAAAAATTGACCATTATAATCCCATCCAACGTTATTCAATCCCACCCAAATCAAACATGAGTTTATCTACTTCGTTACTTAATCCTACTCAATTAAAACACACAAAAATTAATCCCGTCTCATTACCAATCCCACTTCACTACTAATCCCACCCAATCCATACTGGTATCAAGCAAGCCCTTAATGTTTAGTGAAGCTCTCAAATGCTCAATTCTCAAATATCAATCATTCAAGCATCTCATATTCAGTATATGCTTTGCAAGAATTGTTCGAAGTAAATTTATACCAAACATCAGTATAATTCCGAAAATGTTACACTTATTGACATCAAATCATGGCCAAAAGATAACAAGTAAATGAAAATGGACAGCATAACCAAACAAAATAGATTTGTGGCTTGCATATAAGGATATAAACCTACAAACATTCCGGGAAAGCCAAAAAATTCTGCATGCATAGCAGAAACATCTGCCAGATCACAGCAAACACTGGCAGAATATCATAATTTGATCAAACATTCAACATGACAACAATTAGACTGCCCGACATCGCTATTTTTATCTCATTGCACAGAAATTCCAAGGAATTTGAACTAAGGAACATATTATAAGGCATCCATATTCTCTCTCATTCATATAAGGATATAAACCTACAAATGGGAGACCAACAAACCATTTGGTCGATTTCAATAGCATGGGTTAATGTATACCTCCATTGCTTTTTGCACA
The DNA here is from genome assembly GCA_032270985.1 of Heliamphora pulchella. NCBI lineage: Eukaryota > Viridiplantae > Streptophyta > Magnoliopsida > Ericales > Sarraceniaceae > Heliamphora > Heliamphora pulchella. Next base: position 4,218 of record JAULJZ010072526.1, on the reverse strand, counting down.
GCAGTAGCCACCTCAAATTCCACAAAGCCGAAGCAAAACCCTTGCTGCTGCAAAATAAAGACCATAAGTAGCTGAGAAAACAAAACCAACATTGACAAGCATGGTAAGATAACTTGGCACGTACTTTGTTACTCCTCACTTGAATACCACCAAACTTTATAGGTCCAAATCTCTTGAATTCATCTTCAAGTAGAGCAGGTGTGGCATTCAAAGGCAGGCCCTTTATATAAATTGAATAACCATCAGCTGTAACAAAGACAGAGAGAGATAAAGTGATAAACAGATGGCTAAAATAAATAGATTCATCAAAATTCACCACATGCCAGTTAAACTGAGATGATATTCAAAACCCAGCCACACTAACACTAGAATGATGTGTGACTGAATACCTTCACCCTCTTGATTGTTCCCGTTCTCTATGGCATCTGAACCAGAAACTGGCATCTCAGGTACTGTTACTGAGGCCTGAGCCTGGTTCACAGGTTGCTCTTGACTCTTTGCAAGAGATCTCCGAGGAGCAGGGGCAGGAAATGACAACGGTGTAACACTTTCCTTCATATCCATCACCTGAAACACTAATACAAAGTTACTGATGACAAATTTGCCACCTCAATGCATCTGCAGACAAGCAGCACAAAAATATATTTGGCAGACATCATCCATATCGAAACTTCATTAACACTACATAACCTCACATACATGTACAAATTACCAAGGTGCAACATGGCTATTACTTAAGTAACCAAACTCTTGCAACAGCCGTAAAAATTGCAATCATAGTTTACTTGTTCAATGGCAACTTACGATAGAAGCATAAGACTTCTTCGGCACTTCCTCGATTTTGGAGTTAGATTCAATCACCACCAGTGAATCATCTGGTAATTCATCAACCACCTCTGCCACCGGAACCTCCTCTTCCACAACCGACACCTCTCCATCTTTAGATGCAATTACTGCTTCTTCCTCACGGACCTCTACAGTAGCCATTGTTGGTTCAGTAACATGATTCTCCTGCACAGGAGAAGGATCTGCCAACCAAGAAAAAGAAGGTTCTTTACCATCGACAACACAAGAGATCCATACTCAGCATATATATAGGAGCTTAACCATTACCCTGCTCTGGAGTGAAAGGGGCCTCCAAGTCGTTGCCGGAAATCTGGATTACATTATGATGTTTGATGTCCTCTACATATCGAAATATGTCATTCAAAACAAAGTAGCCTTTTTCTTGTGGTGCGAGGAAGAAAGCTTGAGTGAAATTTTGAATCAGGTTGTCCTTCCCCACCAAATACCCGGTGACAAGGACATGAACTCCACCATTGTAAGATTCTTGAGCATCCACGGATTTTATTTCTGCCCTGAATTCACCATACTTAAGTGACAGTATCTTATCATTGATAGCCTGCGAATTGAAGGCAAGCCAAAGATGAGACTTAGAATTCCAAAATGCCCCATTAGCAGCACAGAAAAGTCCCCTAAAGTGTCCAGTTTTAATATAAGAGATTTTACTACTCTTTGCTGGTTATGTTGGAAGAGAGGAAAACAAGATCTTAAGGATAAAATAGAGGGGCTTTACAACTCAGAGAAAAAGCACAATTATGCTTGCAAAGCAGGAAAGAAAACTTGAAAAACTGGGAGTATGAGATGTCATGTTTTCATGCATTAATTCCTTCCCTTCATTTTACATTTTGTACTCCCTCTGCTTTTTCCATCACTTGCATTTCCTTTTTCATTTTCCTTAAAATATTTTCACAAACCAAATAGATCCTAAAAATATAACGCGAAGAAAAATAAAGTAAAAGAAATCGAGAATCACACATTTTTTATCATTTAGCAAGTTATCTGCAATAAACTACTGTGATCAGAGAAGCATAAATTTTTTCTCTCGCTGTATAGCAAAACAAAAATAACATAAAACCATAAAGCTCAACTAGTTTTTTTGAGCATCTCAGCAACCAAAAGAAGCACAAATCAGTTCAACAACCAATCATGAAAAGCTTAAACATGATACTATCAAGTTTGAGGTATCAACTGCGGTGTGTTTAAACATGTCATGTTTTCATAAATTAATTCATTTTTCTTCCTTCATCTTAAATTTTTGTACTCCCTCTGCTTTTCCCTTACTTTCATTTTCCTTCCATCATTTCCACAAATCAAATGGAACATAAAAATAACACACCAAGAAAGAGAGGGCAAAAGACACCAAGAATCATAAATTTTTCATCGTTTGGCTACTCAGAGAACAAAAATCAACACTATGGTTATCTGCAATACAACTACTAGGATCAGAGAAGAAGTATAACATGTTTCTCCCGTTGTTTAGCAAACCCAAAATACCATTAAAACATGATGTTCAATTGATTTCTTCAAACGTCTCAGCAACCAAAAGAAGCACAAATCAGTTCACAACAACCAATCGTGAAAAGCTTAAACATGAAGCTACCAAGTTCGAGGTATCAACAGTGTCTTTAAATACAAAAGATAGAGAGGAGGCAGCTCACCTGCATAGTCGTCGTGATGCTCATGGTCCCATCGTCCTCGGGACGACCAAGCTTACTGATGTCCTGATAAAATCGATGGACAAGCCCCGGTGACTGGTGCTGTATGTGGTAGTATTGTTGAACAAAAGCATTACCAACCTGACACCAATCATCAAACTCAGTCAAAATTAACTCAACTCAACAAGAAGCTACACATCCAATGAAAAACCCATAGCATAGTAATCAAAGAATCCATACAACTTGAGCAGAGACCGGTTGTTGCGCCGCCGCCGCCGTCGTCGCTGTCGCCACCGCCATTACTGATCGATCTCCAAACAGCAATCAAAACTCTGCCGAACTGGCCAGTAACGATCGCGCAAGCTACTAGAAGTAGAAATAAAAAATAAAAATAAAAAACCTAATCTTCGTACAAACGTGGATTTGGACGACTCGAAATGATCTTGCAAAGATCAAGCTATACACGAACAGCACAGGCAAGAGATCGAGTGCGATTCGGGGGTTGAAATGAATTCGTACCTGAGCGCGGGGCGGATGGGAGAGGTTTGTGGAGGGAGTGAGGTGAGAGAAAGGAACCTTCGTCTTTTTTCTCCCTCCTCCCGTTGGCGGTGGCTAGGGCTTGTGATGCAGCGGAGGAGGCTGGCGGATGTTGGAGAGGCGCGAGCAAGAGGAGGAGACAGAAGAGGGATTCTGAGATTTATATATCGAGAGCTCTCTTGACGGAGGCGACTGTAAAAAAATGAAGGGAAATTGGAAAGTACTAGAAGGCTATTTAGGGTTGAATGGTAAGTCGATAATTGTATGTTTTAATATTTATATATATAATATAAATAATAAATTTCACTTATATTAACTCATTATTTAAAATTCAATGAACTTTATTTAAAACGAAAGGTGAATTTTGGCGCAATTTGGCTTTTTTAGGTTTTTTTTTTCTTTGTTAAATACGCAAACAAATTAATCTTACCCGTTTAATAAAAAAAATAAAAAAAATTAAAATATCAAATTAAAACACAAACTCTCAAAATATTCAAATCAAACTTCTACCACTTTTAAAATATAATAATATTTTTTAATTATAACTTATTTACTACTATTATCAACTATATATAATTGTTATTATTAAATACATAAAAAGTTAAAATGTCAACTTTGAATAAAAAATAAAAAAATTAATTTTTATCAAAATAATCAATTTTAAAAAAATTAATTTAAAAACTAAATTACCAAATAATATATTTTAAATTTAATTTATCTTTTTAACTAAAAATATAAAAAAATATAAAAAAATATAAAAAATTAACTTTTAAACTAATTATTAAAATTGGCTTTTGTACTGCCACACTGCCTTTATTACCTGCGAGGTTTTAACTCGCGTCGAATTCCACTATTTTTTCGGATAAAAATGGAATTCACTATTTTTTCACTGCCCAGTGTTACATAATGAGCTGAGTGCACAATTATTCAGATATATCGTTATACTATATAATATTATTTAAATAGTATAGTGGTCCTGCTTCATAGCGTTGCAAATAACAAGGTTGAATTGGCCCTGATTCGTAACTATCTCAAGAGTTTGTTTTTTTTTTTTTTTTATATTTTTAGGTTCTGCTTCTTTTGATAGAAAATATTTTTAGCAAATAGTATTTTCAAAATGGTTGTGATTTTTAAAAAGATAGCACTAATAAATATAGTAGTATTAAAATTCGTGACAATAGCG